>JAPZEB010000020.1:2854016-2866795 GCA_029783705.1 Chaetodon striatus
AGTTAAATGCCCTTAAAGGTGACCACCATCAGAGAGTACAGGCAATCTGATGTAGTTGACCTAACAGCAAAATACAATGGCACAGTGATACTTAAGCAACTGTAAAGAGTGTTTGTGGGCCCATAAAAGTGCTCACAGTTTGGATGTATCTGTTTCAGTGTGTGTGTGTGTACGTGCGCGCAAGTATGTGTCTATCTGTGGGTACGCTCATTGTAAAGCCTGCTAATTGCAGTTGAGACTCCTTTAATTAACACAAAGAGAGGTCTCTGGGGTATGTATGGGCACTGTGAGTGTGTCACGAGTTTATATCTAGCCAACCTGTGGGACACAACAGCCTAATCAGAGCCTTTTAAGTTCTGCCATGCTTACACTGGAGGATTAACTGAAGACACACTTTAGTCGTGGAAAATGAGACAACCGAGGATCGCGTTGGTCTGGCTGACAAAACAAGCAAGGCATAAAAGAAAAAAAAAAAATACCCCAAATGTGCTTAGAAAACTAACACTTTGAACTAAGTACACAATAAAGCTGACAATAAGAGGTGCTGTATTTTAAGGTTGTAATGGCTTTATTTAGCTTGGGAGCCTCGCTCAGCTGTAAACAAAATGGTTGCCCCGCTGTTGTTGTTTGCAGATTGATGGTTTGTGTATGGCAAAGGGCGCCACAAGAGACACGACACAGGATATGCCTCAATCTTTCTCTCTTCCCTTTGTCCACCCACCTCCGTCTTCATTTGCTCACTCGTTTCTCCTCTCTCTTTAAAAATAACTTCCTCTCTTTTTATTATTCCTGCCAATTTGGACAGGAGCCCTGGTCAAAGACAGATTACACTAAGTCGCATATCAAACCTAATCAATCTTCAGCCCCTGGAAGGCATCACTCTCCCAATGAATAATTACAGCAATCCAGTTATGAGCTGCCAGTGCCAAAATGTTGCCACCACCATCTTTTAGGATGCTGGAACCCCAGGCTGATTAACCAATGAACTTTGAGGGGGAAGTTTGCAAGTGTGTGTGGTCCAAGGACAGAAAACTGCAGAGGAAAGACACAACGAGCATCCTGTCATGACTAGCGCTACTGTTTTTCCACGGAGAATTAATAAAGTCAGTTTAACTACATTAAATACAAGTGGCACCTGGGGTACGCAGAGGTTGGAGAGCTGATATGTGTGGAGAATGAGAGTGATCACGAGTGTGTTTTGATCCAGGATTTAGTCTGGCAGGGTTGCTGTAGTCAAACTAAGGCCAAACTCAATTTGGCTTCCATATGTTTTTCGTACAGCTCTGTCTTACAATAGAGGAAACGTGCTACGCCAACCTCTGCTGCAAACACATACACACACACATACAACAAGATAAAGATGATTAAAAGCAGAGGAAGGGATGTGGTGTGAAGAGGGAGAAAAAGAGAAGGGGGAGAGGAATGAATGATGAATGAACGAATCATCCTGTTGGTGAGGGCGCTGCTATCAGCGGGGAGAAGATGCTCCAGTCGTACACTGTCAGTCAGTCATTCAGTGGGTGATATGTGATGTATGAAAGTGTGTGTGTGTCAGACAAGACGGTGGTTCTTTCATCATGAGGCATGTTGAGTGGAAAATATTGAGGGAAAATTGACAAGAAAGTGCTTTTCTTTTACACGAGGGAGAGAAGCCACTGTGTTGTGCATGAGAGGAAGTGGTGGAGACTGGAGCGAGGAAAAGAAGAAAAGGGGGAGAGGAGCGTAACTGCAGGGCAGCTGTATTGAGCGGAGGAGGGTGTCATTTAGAAAGTGGCTGGCTCAGCAATGGCCATTAGTAGCGCTGTGACACAGTGGACCGTCAAGCAAACAGATAGACAGTCGGAGGAATCGGCATGGATGTGGGCAGACAGGCAGGCAGGACAACAGATGAACAGGTTAGCAGGTTGAAAATAAACTAGTAATTGCTTTCATTAGTGATCAATGTGTTACTAATTTTTACTAATGATCAATTAATCATTAAATCATTACGTTCAAATGTCTTGTTTTGTCTAACTAGCAGTCAAAAACTAATAGATATTACATTTATGATTATTTAAAATAAAGAAAAGTAGCAAATCCTTACTTTTAAGAAGATAATATTGGTAAGTGTTAAGCTTTTTTTTTTTCAACTTAGTATTATTTAAAAGATAAATCAATCATAAAACTGATGCAAAATCACTTTCTGGCTTTCCAATAATTGATTAATTGACTAAGGTGCCCTAAAGTGAACAAGGAAAAAATAGTTAAATCTAGCAAATAATTGAATGGTTTTGAATGTTGGTGTATATAATGCAGAAAAATAAGATTCTTTTAACACTGTAAACCCAGCCTCTACTTTACCCACTATAAAAATCACCAATAGTTTGACTGAGGACTCAGGTATGGTGTGCTGGTAGTGGATAATTTAGCCTCAGGCGTTAAACAGAGATGAAGATAACTCCACACAATAACTCAAGCTCTAAGGAGGCTTTCACATCAGGGAACTGGGCCCAGATCTGAGTACACTTGACCACAAAGTTCACTTTGTTTGATTAATATGAACACTGCGTAACATAGCCATGAATGGTACGTTGGTCCGTGCCTGGGTCCACTTGAAAAGGTTCTCAAGTATGGTTTATATGTGCTTGGGTACAGTTTGCGTCACGTGTGAAACCCAACTCTACCAAAACATGAAAGTAATTTAAAGGTCCAGTGTTTAGGCTTTAGAGGGATATTTTGGCAAAGATGGAATATAATATGATTGGTATGTTTTATTTAGTGTGTAACCACCTGGAAATAAGAATGGTGTTGTTGTTGCCTTAGAATGAGCCACTTATCTACATAGGGAACGGGTCCTCATCCACAGAGAACACTATGTTGCACCATTTTGTTTCTACAGTAGCCCTGAAAGGACAAACCAAAGACTGACTCTAGATTACCAGGTCCATTTGTTTTGGAGAGGAGGAGACCTCTGTGAATAATTTGGCTCCTAGTAAAAAACACTGAACGTTTGGATCTTAAGTTATCAGAGAAGAAAGGTGAGCACAGCACAGCCAAACAGCAGTGGTGAAACACTGACTTGTTATGTGAAACTGAACTCATTCTGAAGTCGTCTAATACCAGCATTTGGGCAGTGAGTTTCGTGTCAGACTCTGATGAAAAAAAACGTCCTTTCACATCGGCATGATAAACAGCCAGGCACTGTCAGAATGTAATGACGCCCAACAACGTCAGGGGGAAACGCGGCCAGACAACAACGTAGGTTAAAGGGGACAAAAGTCCGAGAAGGGTCGGTGGGAGGGTTGGTGGACGGGTCCAACAATCACCGACATTCACGTGGGAGGCTGTTGTTTGCTCCCTGTATGAATGTAGAGCCAAACCTTTTTTTTTTTCTAAACTTAACCACGTGCTTTTGTTGCCTAAACCCAACTACATGCATGTATTGACTAAACATAACCACCTGCATTTGTTGTTGAGGGGAAAAAACATTAATTTGAGGTGTTGTACCAATGTAGTACATTTATTTTGAAAGGAACTGTAGGCAAACTGTACATTTCCTGTGAAAACAGAAGTGTATTTTGAAAAGACATAATGCTTGTAACAGGCTGAAGTTGACACGGCCACTGAGAGTGTCAACCACAGATGCACCCAGGCTACGTCCACAACCATGCGGCATTATATGACGCGGTTGAAGTGAGAATGTGTTGCAATAATGGGCGTAATGCAAGGGGTAACTCCATTTTGTGATTCACATTCTTTTCTGCACTGTAGCGACAACATAAACAGATGTCACGCAGATGATACCACAAGTGTACTCCAATACAAACCAATATTACTGATGTGAAAGCTGAGAATATTTGGACACAGTCACAATCACTGGTACCTAATATGAAAACACCCTAAGACTTGTAGTCTTTGGCCCCAACCAAATTTTAGTACGCATGCAGTACTACTCCACAAGAGCTGTCAGCAGACTTTGATGTGTTAAATTAGTGCAGTTCCCCTTTAAATGAAGCAACGTTAGAATAAACAACAGTAATATTAAAGCTCCAAACTGTAACTCTGTTGAAATGGGACCTTGAAAAATACAGGGAGGATACTAATATTTATACCATTTAAAGTTATCTGATATTTTAAGCCAAGGAAGCCTCTTATAGCATTATGGTGAAAGACGAGATACCTAATACTGGAATAATACAGCCGCTCCGAAAACCACAAACTATCCAGCACCGCACCACAAATAACTATGATTTTAGACAAAATTGAGTGAAAGAGAGAGAAGGAGTATAAAAAAAGTGAGAGATGGAGAGACATAACTTAAAATTACTCAAGCCCGTGAAATTCCTTAGACAGCAGAACTAGCAGTGAAGGCTAAACACTCCAGAGTCTGGGTGTTGGCAGACACAAAACACCGCCACAGCCTGAAATCCAAGGCTTCAAAACAGACCAATCGCAACCTCTGGTAGGACCTGAATCACCAATCACCACTCTCAGCACAACTTAAAGCACCAATCAAAACCAGGGTCATACAGCAAGGCAATAAGTTCTGCACATCTGATAAGATAAGCCGTCTTTTTCATTACCAGTAATTATGTGTATCTAAGACTGTGACAGATTATTCATCATCACTTCTTGACTCTTGACCTGGCAGCGTGTTATAAATAACAGACACACTCCAGCTCTCCACTTTTGTCCAGCAATGTCACCAAATGACTTTTAGGTGAAGCGCTACAACCGCACTTTATTTATTTGCCTGAAAGACAATCTGAGCTTTCACTTCACTTTCCCACCGGTCTGTCCAGCTGCCCACTGCCAGAAAGCATTTTGCTGGGGACAGTGTGGTCCTACTGGAGCGACAGGAATTCACAAACAGAGGGGGCAAACCAAGGTTACTGAGCCGGAGGGCCTAGGCACGCTCCCAAACGAGGCAGGCGGCGACACAGCCAGCACAACCTGGGGTCCTTCTGCTGACTAGCCACGCTAGGACTCATGGGAAGGGAATGCAAGACGCTGTCACAGGCCAAGTTTGGAGGAGTGTGGAGTGAGAGACAAACTGTTTGAAGAGGACGGGGTTAGCACATGAGAGCGCTGCATGTGCGTGTGTGTGTGTGTGTGTTTAAAAAACCTTGACAAGTAAACTCTGGCTGCCATCACTCGTCACTTCTTTGTGTTGGAAAAGACCGCCTTGCCACACCCTGCGGTATTCCCGTGCAGGCCAAGTCTTCTCCCATTCCAATGAGGAGACATTAAGGGAAGAATAATCACTTTGGACGCAAGCTGCCAATTTAGTCTGAACTTATTTATCTCATTTAGAGTCAGTTTGGAGGGATATACACATGGCAAATACCAACTTCTCAGTTCCCACAGACAGAGGAAGAGAGACCGCTGGCAGGGCTGACGATATTCCTCCATTGAGCTTTTCTTTACTGTAACAAGAGAGGGGGTGACAACGGTTTGCCAAACCCTGACAACTGCAATCCTGTCACTGCTCGCTGCCAGTTTATCTGTGGGTTTTCTTTTTTTCAGCGGACCACTAATTCAATTTCTTCTGGTGTTTCAAGCATTAAATTCTAAATTAGGATGTCCTGAAAAGGCAAGCTTACCTTTACAAAAAAAAAAAAAAAATTTACATACACGCAGTAGATGTGGAGGACAACGGCCACCGTAGCAGCTCGCCTCCACCCAAACCACATGATGCAGGGACCCCCCAAAAACTCATATCCTACATGGCTCTGGCTACGCATACTAACTAGCCAGCGCAGGACCCAAAGGGGGTACAGTAATGCAACTGGAGATGGCCTCTCTTTTCATGGAGCATGCACACATGCAAGAACACACACACACACACACACACACATTAGGTTTAGTCTAATTAGCGCTGGTATTTTCAGGGCTTGTTTGCGCAAATTGGAAATGTGTGATGTGAATTAAAATATGGCCGGGGTTTTTGTTCCCAATAAAAAATAGAAAGGGGTTTCACCTTGCCCCTTTGTTGGGGCTCATACGAAAGTAATTTAGTCCAGAGAAAGAAAGAGAGGGAGAGAGATAGAGAGAGGTACAGAAAGAGAGAGGTAGTAAAAAAAAAAAGACAGAGGGAGAAAGAAAGAGAAATGGAGAGACAGAGAGAGAAAGGGGGAGAGGGGGAGGGAGATACATTCCGCTTGGCCCAGAGTGAGAGGCACTGTGGGTGTCTGTGGGCCCTCGCTGCCAGTAATTGCTTCCATATAGGACCCGTCCATGGTCACACACATACACGCATATGCACTCACGCACAGTTCAAAATGTAAAAGCAGACACTTATCCGTTAAAATCCAAAATATATTAATAAAACGGTCATTTACGATACATGAAAGAACACTAAAAAAGTTTGTTTTTCTTTAACCGCTGAATCTTGTTTTCATGAAATGTGTCGTAAAACAAAGCAGAGGCCACGGAGCTACTGCAGGAGGTGATGAGGCACAGTAACAGGTTACCGGCATTACAGGGTACACATAATCCTGACATTAAAGTGTAACACAGTGAATGGACGCGGTGCTTATTATTTACTTTTTATAAAGGTATTTATCTGCACCAGTGATAAGTGTGGAGGGGATCGTGCGTTTGGTCATGTTCATGTATGTGGGTCAACAGCTAAAACTACTGGACCAGTCAGCCTCATATTTTGGGTGCGCATGTATAACTGTATGCCCAAGGACCTCTTGTGGTTGTGGTGATTTATAATTATTGAAAAATCTGTTTCATTGACAGTTTTTTACCGTCACTGACTGCTGACTCCTCTCAGCTAGCTGGTAGGGGCCGAAAGTTTTCCATAAACCATCTCGGCTCAATACAAAAAGCCTTACCATCTGTTGTAGGCCACATTTTTCGGCCTTTGTCTTGAGTCAAAAATTGATATCAATAGAGAAGTTTGGTTTCATTTTTTAGTCCAAGCACTAAAGTTAGGCACGATACGAGATTACTGAGTCACCGTTTTTGTTACCTTAATCGCCATCTCGACTGTAAGGGAGCCTGGAGGGACCATCACGCGCAGCTCTCTGCAGTCTGCCTGCAACAGGGTTTTATTCCATTAACTGCTCAGTATCATATCACACTGGCAGCATTTCAGAAGCGTAGCATTTTATTTTCTCTGTGTAACGCGCTGCAGCTTCATGAGGAAAAGACTAGGTGTGTATTTTTGTTAGCTTCTGGGACTCTTCTGAAACGTGCTGCAGTGCATCTGCGGAAATTACAGAAATTGTCCAGAGTGGCAGCATTAAGCCTGGATAGCCACCTGACAGAGACCTGCATTCTACTGAGTGCACTTTTCTAGTTTAATCTTGCTTTACGTCCTTGGCTACATGTTGTGGCTGTTCATGGTCACCTGTATATTCCTGTGACCTGCAGACCAAATTTCCTGAAGTAGAAATGAAACTAGATGGCACTCAGCTTGTGGTGCACAAAGTGGCAAAAAATACATTTGCAAAACTCAACAGCAATGTCTCTTTGCAGAAATCATGACCTGGATACTCAAGAAAATCCAAAGACCTTTTTGTGAGCAGTTTCATGTGGGAACTATTTTCTTGATAGCAAACTAAACTTGTCAACTGTATCGGGTCTCTGAAAGAAGTGTGCATCTACTCATGGACGAGAGGCTTGTGTTTGTAACAGCATGAGATGTAAACACTGATGGCGTTCTCCTCGGCTGAGCTGTAATGTTTGCAAGCTCAGTGGTGTTAGGTAAGCTAGCAGTAGATGCACGCACTGCATCTGTGATATGCTGTAATACGGTTGGTGGGTGAACTTTGGTAGAAAGAAAATGGTTCCTGCATGAAACTGCTCACAACGAGCTCTGTGGATTATCTTGAATGACTGGGACATGATTTCTGGAAAGAGACATTGCTGTTGAGTTTTTCAAATGTATTTTTTTGGCACTTTGAGCACCACAGGCCAAGTGCCATCCATTATATTCGAGAGAAGGCAGACATCTCTACGGCCGATGTCTCCAACACTCAGCAACTCACACCAAAACAATCTTGACTGACAAACAGCACTGCAGGCAGGAGGAAAAATATGTATTTCTGATATAGGGTGAACTGTTCCTTTGAAATTGCTGCTAAGGTTAACATGTTTTGATAAATGGGTTGACCTCTCAGAAACAGCTGTCAATCCCCAGTTTTTAATTCCTTTCTCAAATTGCTTATCACTCTCTATTTTGTTCTTTTTTCTTTGATTTGGTACAAATCTTGCAGTAGATCAGAACTAAACCGAGCCTACAGGTGTGCACACACACACACGCACACACACATGGACTGAACAAAACATGACCTACACCCAACAGTGATGTTCTTGTCTTTCTGGGAAGTAAATTCAAACTGAAGACAGAAGCTCAACTTTTCCCAGTCACACCTCCCAACAAGTCTCCTCTGCCAGTCTTAAATTCTTTCCAACATCTGTCTTTTCCAGTGCTTATCTGTCTTCTGTTGCTAGGCAACAGTTCACCTCAGCAGGTGCAAATTAATATATTTACTGTATATGTAAAAGATGAAACAGTGGATTAATAGGATATTAAGAAATAAAGCATTAAAAGAATCATTACAGTTCATGTCAGTGTATTTTAAAGATTCTCAGCGATGGTACACAAAAGTTCAAATATGCTTTCCTGACATAAAGCAGCACAGTAGCTCATGTTTTCTTATTTTCTGTCCTCTTGTATCACTGTGAGTGTGTGTATTTCAGTACATAGACAGTGTAGGCTCTAGTTTGATGTATTTACAGTGAGTATTACGCACACTCTTCCTCAGTAACACACACACACCCACAGACACGCACACTCATGATTAATAGGAGTGGGTCTGAAAGGGGCAACAATAGTCATCCTCTGCTCCGCTGCCAAAAGAAAACATACAGTATTAGGCATATGTAACCACATGTGGTTGTGGCTAGGTTAGACTGTCATGCACTACCTCTCATGTCAACAACAAAGAAAAAATTCCCATTTCCCATTTCTTCATACATATCATAAATCGCCTTACATCATTTCATATACAAACAGAGACCGGAGTGAATAAAGGAGACAGGCAGGAGGTCAGAGAAAGAAAGACAATAGAAATAAAGTATGATAACAATTTAAAAGGACAGTTTTGTTGGAAGGAGCGGGTAAGCAGAGTGGGACATATTCTGAATCTGAGTAATTTAAAGAGGAAATCCGTTTTGCCGTTTGAACCAGTTACAGCCACTTTACCAGGTGCAAAAGCACATACTGTAGCAGCACAGAGCCTTGAACTTGGACAGCAAAAGAGCCAACTACATAAAAATGAATCTTAACTTTACTGGGTTCTACTGGAGTTTAAATAGCAGATGGACTGTGTGTGTGAGTGTGTGTGTGTTTGAGGTTCAAAGCGTTAATGTGACTAAGACCACTTGGGAGCGTTAGCATGGCGAGTTGAACAGGTGTGGGCGACATTTTCAGCCACTAAAATGAATGAAGTCACCGAGCCTGCTTTACGCACACACACGTAGACACACTCACACTCACCCACACATCCGCGGTTCCCACCTGAGCAGTAATTTTAAATGACTGTGAGCCCTGTGTGACTGAATCGGCTGAGCTCACAAATCAAAGGCACGTGGGGTTAGTTGAAGATTTCCAATGAAGTGGCAGAACATAAGTGTGCATTTATGTATGCTGTGCAGGTGTGTGTGTGTGTGTGTGTGAGTGAGTGAGAGAGGGAGATAAAAAAGAGAGAATTGAGATAAAAGATGTAAAGAGGCAGATGCTCCACAACTATTGCTGCCATTTTATCAGCTGTTTTCTCATCCACTGCTGTTTGGTCGCTCTCTTTTTAATGCTGTGAAAATATCAAACTCAGCCAGCCGTCCATGGATGATTGGGATCTGCATTAGCTCTGTACAAACTTTATGATGTTTGTGTAATGTCATGCATATACAGCCTACAGCATGACCTTGGAGAAAAGGGAAGAGGCAGGCTTATTGCTTTAAGGAACATCTTTTACTGTAATACTTGACCTATTGAACTGAAGAGAGTGCACAGAAAAACACATTTTTATACACAAATATATTCATACATGCATACACAAAAAAAAAATAAGACAGAATGAAGTTGTTTTGTGCACAAAAACGAAAGATCACTGCAAGCTTTTGAAGAACAACCTCGCTGCAGGAGCTCCCTTCATCTAATCATCTGAAACTCTGAGCTCTGGAAACATCTCCGCAGGGAGCAACATGGTGCCAAAAGCCTGGAGGGGTGCCACTGACATTCCTCCTTTTCCCTGGCAGGTGCTGATTTTAAATTTAAGACCACAAATCTTCTGAAGGATTCATGCTCAGTTCAGGTAAACGGACGAATCAATCATTAATCCGGTAGCTTGTAACGGAATACCTAGAAGCAGCATCATTAGTAGCAAATAATTAATGATAATGACCGTTTAGGTTTTGCCACCACTAATGACTTGTGAGGGTGTTTGCCAGACAGCCCATCTAATGGACAAGCATGTCTCATGGAGAGGAATGAGGAGAGCTGCTGTGAATAAATGACAGTGTGTGTGCTGCACAGCCCAGCCTGCACTGTGATTCACTAAAAGATGACTGCTCTGACCTTTTACTGTGAGTAAATGAAAACCGTTGTCAGTGACAAACGCAGAGCAGAACAAGTAGCTGGAAGCAGCTGAGGCTACAAAAAGGTCCTCACCCCTGCCTCTGTGTGTGTGTGTGTGTGTGTGTGTGTGTGTGTGTGGATGTGGATGGGGATGGCGAATATGAATCTGTGTGTGTCCATGCGTCTGTTAAGCTTCACTTGCCATGTTCTCCTGACTGTTGCTTAGGATGGTGTCGCTTAATTTATTTAGGATTGAATTTTGGGCATCTTTATATAAGATGGATTGTCCTGCCAGAAAAACTCATCTGATTTAATGTCCCGAGAGAAAGAGAGAGTGTGTGTATGTGTGTGCTTCAGTGTGTGTGTGTGTGTGTGTGTGTGTGTGTGTGTGTGTGGATTTTGGGCAGCTTTTTGCTTTGAACATCTGCTTTCACAGCCTATGGGATGGGTATGCGCTCGCGTGTGTGTTTATGTGCATGCACTTACAAGTGCGTGCATGTGCATATAATGCGATTGCTTCAGGCAGATGGAGGTGTGGTGCAAAACAACTCAGTAGAGCTGATGGAGAAAATGAATCCCACCATCCACACTCAGCCCTCAGTACAGAAACAGGGAGAGAGGGAAACCAGCCTCACACCTGCGGGTAGAGTCTGTCTTTCTTCCCACCTCTTTATCTCCCCCTCCTCACCTCCTTCTCCTCCTCTTAAGAATCAAGATATCACGCTCACAGTTTTCTGCACATGCTGCTAGTTTATTTGGCTCCACAAGAGGCACAGCAGGTAATAACTGGTATGTGAGCCAGCAGTAAACAAGCATCCAACGGGTCTTTTTTCTCGTCTTCTTCTTACTGTTTGTCATTTCACACAATATTAACAGTCTGAACCTGTGAGTTAAACTGTGAAGGATAATGCCGCAGTATTTGTGGACCCCTTGTCTGTGTAAATCAGCTCTGTAAGGCGCAGGTAAACTGTTTGAGCACTAGTGGGTGCCATTGGATCACAGTTCTCCTTACTTCTGTGTCTATGAAAGGAAGAAGAACCTTAATTCAAACAGATTTATACCATTAGTTCCAGAGACAATCTCTGTTAAATCTCATCTCCCAGGCTATGCTACACAATGCATTGAGCAGTAATAGGGCCATTGAGGGGCTGATATGTATCTGCAGCACATGTTAAATAGCAGTTCAGCTTTCTGACATTTCTAGGCTGGGTAAGGCTGGGTTTTCATGCCTTCATGTAGTTTCCTCGTGCCAGCCTGTCCTGATCTGCCTGTTCTTGCCATTTCTCTTGTGGAAAAAAATCTCATTTTATGCCCTCTCACCTTCTGTGGTAACTTGCAAATTACTTGCTGACTGTTTGAGAAGGTCTACAGTGAGGCAGAGGAATAGGACGTAGATAGATAGATAGATAGATAGATAGATAGATAGATAGATAGAGCAAGTGAGAGAAGAGGGGGGGAGAGGATAGAGGAAGGGAGGCAGGAGGATAAATCAGTGGATAATTCAGAACCATGGACAGCTCTTAATACTTTGATTTAGCTCTGCCCTGACAGGAGAACGTTTCTAAATGAGCGTGCCTGCTATTATCTTGTCGTCATGCAAATGCATTTTGAGCAGCGTACGCCACAACATCTTTGAAGTCACTCTTGAGAGAGGATATAGTGATGAATAAGGGCAAATTGTAAATAACACCAGAAGTGTTGCGTATCTTGCGCTTTCTGTTTGCATTACATTACATTAGATTACATTTAAGATACTATGAGGACAGCCTGAGGTTTTTGCTTAAGGCGGTTGTGTGAGCACATTTTGCAACAATCTGCTGTACGAGCAGGGATCAACCCGTCCTTTCAATGATGAAAAGTCATTGTTATTCTGGCTTGTGAGCTGAGGGAGCAGTGATAGAAAACATCCTGGCAAATAAACAGAGGTTCATTGGCACAATAGAGGCTGGAACAGAGCACAGAATTATGCAATGAAATCTAACAGGCCTCTGTGGAGCAACATGAGCTGAAGAACTCATAAATGTTTGAGGACCTGCTGGGGTAATATGCACTTTCGTCGACGTTCTCGGCTCGCACACTGAAGCTCTCATTGTACTAAACATAGAGCAAATGTTCTCTTCAACTGCACGTCACCTGCGCACAAAATTCTGAAGAGACATTACAGTCAAAATGAGTGTTGCTGTCATCGTGTCTTTGCTGCACCATC
>JAPZEB010000020.1:2879174-2889537 GCA_029783705.1 Chaetodon striatus
AAACACACACACACACACACACAACACACACACACACACACACACCTACACACACACATACAGACACACACAATTTTTCAAGCAATAACAGGCATTTTGCATCTCTAGTTGACACACACAGAAAACACACATTCCTCTTCTGCAAATGACGTCACGCATGGCCTACGCTTCTTCCCTCCATCATCAACCCCAAATTTCCTTAATGCATTATTAGGAAGGCATGAATTAGCACCCATGTGCTTTTAGTTTGTGTGTTTGATTGCCGCTTCGCTTCAGCAATGGCTGCATCAGGCCTTCAGTTAGGGGGCAGGAGGGAGAGAAAGTGAGACAAAGCGGGAGAGGAGGAAATAAAGGAAGAAAGAAAGGCAGACAGACACACTAAGAAAGAAAGAAAGAAAGAAAGAAAGATGTAGTCAAGGAGGAAAAAGAAGAAAGTTAATGTCAGGATGTGCCCCATAATGACTAGTATAAGCTCTAGTGGGAGCTTCCTCTCGCGCCAGTTCCAGAGAGGGTAGCTTGATTGGGGATAATTGGCTAGCCTTCACTAGCGGTTAGCATCCAGGCGTGGAGACAGGGGAGGGCACAGGGGAGGGCACAGGGGCTTGGCACACACACACAGACACACACACACACTCACTCACACACACACTTATACTCATATATACACAAACATATACACATTTGCAAACAAAAAAATCACGCGCAGACACACACAGGACGGACCATGGGACCAGCATGTCAGGCAGGGTTGAGTAAGAAAAGACAATGTCCAGAAATTAGTCAAAGTGCCAACAGCTCTGCTGCAACTCCAAGACACAAGACTAAATGTAACACCCTGAAATATATCTACATTCCTGTGTAGCTCTTGTACACAAAACAATTTCATATATATTAATCGAAGTTGCATTATTTAAACATACTACTGTGCAGTGTTTTACACAAAGTGATCACATTAGGAGCAGTTTCACGCTCACTCCTGCAGAGCACAGCAAACATTTAATAGTTGTGCAAAGTTGCATTTCTGTGATGGCCTTCTCCAGCTCCTATTAATCACAGTCTAAAAGCAAAGCTATAGGCGGCTGGGATGGGAAGGAGCGCTCATAAAACAACACACACTCCCTGTAGCTACAACTGCACGCACACACTTTCCTTTCAAAGAGATAACTTTGCAGAGCCACCCGCTCCCCCAGCCCTCTGTTGTGCCAACAGCGGTTCCATCAGAGCTTTTGTGCCCTCCGGCTCTGGTGACTGTAGAGCCACATGTTGACAGCAGCTAGCCAGTGACTCAAAGAAACACAGCAGTCCACACTCAAGTGCAATTAGGAGGCTGTCTCTGAGAGAGGCGGCAAAACACTGGAGCTGTCTGGGTCACAGAGACCCGAGAATAAAATCCCCTATTAACTTTAATACAGGTATATTTAACAGGTATTTTCACACTGTAATCCGATATGATTCATACGCAAAAGTCCCCCTTGTAACTTCTGACTGTTTCTCGGTAGTTACACTGCGATGCATTACAGTGCATAGATTACTTTTTGGGCTGGATCATTTGAGGAAATTTTAGTTTTTTGACTAATAATTTTGACTGCAGTTATAATTGAGATTATTTTCTACATAATAAATAGAAAATTGTCTTGTTTCGACATCAATACAATCAGATAAAATGATGCAGTTTATTGTCATTCACACACTGTCGGGGTTCTTTTGTTCAGCCAGTCTGTTAGAATAAACTTCTAAGTAACTCTTCCTAGTTTTCTAAAGAAAAATTAACCAATTTAGCTCATTTATGAAAATATAATATCTAAAATGGAAGGAGTTCCTGTCTATCTGTCTTTCTGTCCTGTGATTTTCTCAACAATGATTCATCCAGTCGTCTTCACACTTGGCTGGTGTGTTGCTTTAGACCCAAGAGCTGCCGTCGAGTGTGTGCTTTAGGATCTATGGGACATATTTATTAGTAATGTGTCATGTACATGCTGTGAAGAGTACTAAGAAGGGACGACTATTAACTGACAGAACAGGTCACAGGCAGGTACAGATCGCTCGGAGATGTTACATTGCAGCTAACCCAAACATTTCAAGCATCAGCGATGTAGCTCTCAGAATGACCGTGTTTGTTCCCAGAACTATCCGGGCTTTGATTTCATTGAGGCCATAAAATGTTCATGAAAGCTTTTGCAATAAAATGAAGTGTATACTCTAAAATTGTTGGTGGATACAAACCATGACATGGCAGATGTTTTGCTCAGGACCCCAGGAAACACAGTGTCAAATGTGACATTGTTTGGATGAGCGGTTCTCGAGCAATGTCGGATGCCAAGCAATTGGCCTATCTGGATAGGCAACTTTTTTACAGGTACTGCACCAGTCCTCATTAGGGTTGCAGCGACATACTAGTTTCGACTGAATGGAGAATCTCACTGTTATTTTACTTATTTTCAAAAGGGGGAGTTTTTACCTCTACTTCCAAAAATAGTTTCAAGTTTTAATTATAATAATGAAACATTTGTACAACCAAAATATTCCTCCTGTAACTCTTTTGTAATACCATGAAAGCGCAATATTTTCTGAGACGGTTATTGTTCCAGGAAAATCTCAAACCGTTGTAACCCTAACTCATAAATGTGAGCAAAATACTGAGATTAATGTCGTTGATATCATTACATTCAAAAGCAATACATTTTTCTTTGTTCACTAAACTATCCTCGGCGAAGTGTGAAAGCACAGACGCTACAGTACCATGCAGTGAGCAATGAGCATGTTAATCGTGCATCAGCAGAGAATTCCCAATTGTTCTTTGGCCAAGCAAATTTGCTAGCTAAAGCTTAGCACATTTGTTTGCGACAGTAGTAGCTGAAAATGTAATATCTTACTTTCAGTACAAACAAGTATTTGCTTGTAGTTACGCATAATCAGTTATTTGTTACTTTACAATATTTGCATTTTGTTATTTATTTTACTGTTTCCCTTATTCAACCACTGGGCTGCTTATCATGAACTTCAAGACCCAAAATGTTCACTAGCTTTCTAGTCATCTTAACCCCAAATCAAAGTATGTCTGAGGAACAGAATCGCCTAGTCAGTGACAGTTATGTTGATTTTACGTCAAGTTTTAATATACAATTTCCCTAATTTACTGATCTACATCTAACAAAGGTATAAAACTTTAGGTACCTTTTTTTTTCATCTGGTTGGTAAGTAACATGAAAGTATTACAAGGAGGTATTTGGATCACCAGTGAAGATAACCAGTTAGTGTTTGGGCCTGAAACTCTGCTTCTGAATAAAAAGCAGGTCAGAGACAGCCAAAGTTCCACTTCTGTCATTGCACAACATCGCATTGTCTACTAAGCTGCTATAACAACACACATCACTTCTGCTGTAATCAGTAAAGTTCACAGAGAGCTTCCTTCAGCCCGCCCCTCACACACACTCACTCACACATACACACACAGACTGGATGCCTTAATGAATTAACGAGGGTCTATCTGCAGCCACACCCCTCACTTCAAGAGCTTCAAGGAGGTGGACAGAATGTGAGGTTGGAGTAGAGAGGGGACTCAGGGGCTGCTTTGAATGGCAGGAAATCCCTGAGATGTTTTCTGTACTCTCTGCCACAACCTCAGGCCCTGCAAAGGTGGTGAAGGGAAATTGTGTTTGTGACACACTCACAAAACAGCTTTCTTCTTCTTTTCTTTGCTACTTTGTTGCTTTTCTCTTTCACTTTTCTCTCTCTCTCTCACACACACACACACACATACACACACAAACATACATAAACATGTCTTACACAAACCCTCTTTCTGCAGCCAGATGTCCTGGGAGAGGGAGGCCAACGTGCCCTTTCACTTAAAACAGCACACACACACATACATACACACACAGAGTGGAGTGTCAGTGGGCAGGGGAGTGTCCCTGTGCAGGAATGCGGGGATGATAAGTTGTGGAGGTGTCAGGGGAGAGACCCATGCTGTTACAGCCAGACACCTAAAAACACTCCACCCAGCCCTCCTGTCTGATTCTTTCTTTTTTCCCTTTTCTCACTTTTACCCACCTCTTTTTTTAAACTTTCTTCTCTCTGCTTGTATTCATTTTGTTCCTTTTTGATTACACCTTTACCTCTGCCTCTTTCCCTGACAAGTGACGCCTCATCCTTCTGTCTGTTTTAACCTTTCCTCAAAGATCATTTCCCTTTTTTATCAACCTCTCCCTGTTTTTCGTCACTGTTCAAATTCCTTGGCTCAGTGTCAAATCACAGGATTGCCAGATGTATCAGATATTTCTGGGCAACGTGGTTTTGACTGTAAGTTAAGTGAATAAAGGTTTAATGTGCATTATCTTGAAGATAAGTTTGACCTGGATAACTGGAGATTTCCAGTGTGACAGTGGCTGTTTTGTTGCACTTTCACAAACACTGCAAGAGAAGAAGCTTTTAGGGTGAAGGCTAGCCGATGTGTTTGGCAAGCTAACACTATCTCAAGTAGCGTTGGCTGGGGCTGCTGGAGCGTAAATCCAATAATGAACAGGACAGAGCTGCTAACGTTATGTTAAGCTCTGAAGGTGTTATGCCATTGTTCTGACAGCTCGTAATTCTGATGCCTCAGTAGTTTGAAAAATGTCCCAATGGCCATTTGTCCAACAACCCAGTATCCTGAAAACGAACAGACGCTGTTTCTAGTGGCTAATAGTTACACCCAAAACAGAAGCACATGGCTAATTATTATGTGAAATGATGTCTTGAGACATTCCTACTATGGCATAGGTATGACCAGCCCTACTCTCCTTCTGATTGGCTTACCCTGATATTGTTACCCTAAGCCAAACCAGCCTCAATCCTCATGCCTAAACCTGACAACCAATGAAAGCAATGGATACTAGCCAATGTTTGCCATAGTTGGGGGGTCCAGTGACATCACTCTGCATCCTAATTAGTCATGTATTTTTGTTTGGGAAAGTGCCGTCAAAGACAAGGACCTTTGCAGCGACACTAGTCTGTTTTCAGCATGGTCCAATGGAACAGCTTTTAGGAAAAGCCTGGTCTCACTGGTCAAAAAACGTCACCTAGGAAGTGGCCCTTGGTGTCAGGTACGGGCGCACAATGCACCAGGCTTTTGACTAACTCCAGTGTAAATCCATCTGTGTCGTTATTAGACATTCAAAATAACAGATGTAGTATAAAGAGCAAGAAAGAGTGATTAGGATGGGAGGGAGGGGAGGTGGTTTGGTCCAACAAGCACAGGACTTTGACCGTGGAGACCAGTGTTCATTTTCCAGTATGAAACTTAAAATCAGTGTTATTTTGTCACGAGTCGAGTGACATGACTACTGTCAGCTACAATCTTTTCCTGACTTTAACCACTGACTGCATCAGGATACAAAGCAAAAGGTTGCCCCCGGCATCATTATAGTGACCAAGCATCAAAATATGATGAGCTGGGGTGAGATCACATTGTTTGGACAATTGGAGCTTCAAAACTATGAGCAGTTGGAACAATTGGCAGTCCCCAACTAATACCATCCAGAAAAGGCTCTGTACGCAACACTTGGCAACTATCGTAGGTACTAAGGTAGTTAGCCTTCCATGCTAACAGTTGCAGCTCACAGTAGAGCAGAGCACACTTTTAAATTCATTCCTTACCATTCCTTTGTTGTTGTGTTTTTTGGTGCTGGAAAGAAAGAGATACCACCCTCCAACTCCTTTTAATGTGTCGAGTATTGCTCCCATGTACACTGCTTCAACATGTGGTGTGTCTAGCTAAGCTATGATTGGACAATCTATGTTTGGGGGAGGGGTTTCACAAATGGTCAGTTACTATCTACTAGTAATATTATATATAATATATACTGAACATTTTTAGCACATCTTTACTCAATCCTCTCTGACTTAATCTGTCTTTGTCTCTCCATGTTCCCTCCCTTCCTCAGTCATGATCCCACATAGTGACCAGGTCATGATGACATCCTGGCTCTGCTTTTACCACTGCTGCAACAAATTCACGTAAACACACACTCATAGACACACTCACACACATACACACACACATAGAGGAAAACACAAGAAAACCATCACTCTGAATAACCACAGGTTTAGCGCTTCAGTGACTTAAGAGGAGCTGTCCTGTATCAGTACCATAAAAAGTGTCCACAGAGGCCCTTCATCTGTGTCTAAAGAAAAGAATTTGACCAATTTCATCTTCAGCTTCATGGGGAACAATAATTACTGATCCCCATTCAGACCATTAACAGTTTATCAGGCCACGCAGGCTGCTGCCTTCTGCACAGTTTGAAACTCAGACATTTGGGAGAATTACTTTTAGTGGCGCTGGATTATGTAAGGTAATTGAGGACACTTTATCAAATTTATTCCAACTGCAAGACAAGAACAGGATTCTTATCTTGTAGTTTGGTAAATAGCAGGACTCTGAAAGTGTGGAAATGACCAAAATCCATTTCATAAACGACTGCACTTAATATGAAAGAATCCCCAGTTCCCTGATTTGAGTCAGGCTGGGGACCTTTGTTGCATGTCATTCCCTGTCTCTCTCTCCCTCCTCATATCTGTCATCTTTTGACTGTCGGCTGTTTAATAAAGGTAAAGTGCCTGTAAAAAGTATTGTAAAAAATGGTTAGTGAGACAAGTAGAAGTACGTTATATGGATGGATGGATTATTGAACAGGTCTACCCGGCACAAGAGCCCAAAGTGTCAGGGGCCCCACTGGCTTTCACCTACAAGACCAGAAAGACCAGAAAAATACTCAAAACAATCACAAGAGACATTAAATGACCCCCAAAAAGACACAAATTGCCCACAAAGAGACACCACAAAAACATGCATAGCGACAACAATCAGATGCAAAACAACAACAAAGTCTGTATCACTTGCTCCTATGTAGGAGAGGTGGCGGGGCCTTTTGCATATCTGTGCCCAGAGGCCCACTGTCTCATAATTCGCTCATGGTTATATGAGAAGACAACGCAGGAGCAACATGCAAACCCCAAAGTTCCATCACTTCCCCCTGCTCCCATTTGAAATTGTATTTCCCCCTAATAATTACTCCTATAAATATCGCAGCACAGCCATTACTCTCCTTGTTACCCTCTGATTTTTTCATGGCTTTGGAATTTTGAAACCCTGCTCCTCCAACGACTAAGTGCCCATGAAAGCCTGGCTTATACCTTATTTATTTATCAGTTGTTCTGTGTGCAGGAATTTTGGTTAAATTCAGTTTTTCCTTTTCTGTTTTTTTTGTTTTTTTTTAACATGATGCTGGGTGAAGAAAGCGGCTGGCAGTAGCTTAGAGGGTGACTCATGCCAATAAAGACTATTGAATAAAAGCAGATGTTAAAACTTTCCCTGGCAATTAAGCACCGGCAAAGTCATGTGAAGATTAAGGAAACTGCGCTGTTTGTTCCCAGGCTGCTATGATATCACCTGGTGTTTGAAGTCCTCCTCATGGCTAATGACAGTGAGAGGAAGCATAACTTTGTGTTAATGTGTGTGTGTGTGCATTGGAAAAGTTTTCTTTGACGTAAATGTGCGTGTGTAAATTTAAAAGTGTGCTCTGCACCTGAAGTGTATCAGGTCTTGGGAGGCAGAGGGGGTTGAGTGTTAGCATTAGCGTCAGTGACTGAGAGGCGATGTGTTGAGACCTGTACCCCTGTTAGGCCATGCACCTTCCTGGCTGGCCTGCTGTCTCACCCCACCCTGCTGCAGACGGGAAAGAGTGTTGTAATGGTGGTGGGACAAGGCGTACAGGGCAGGCTGGTGGCACTGAGAGGCTTCCCTTTCTCTTTCAGTTTCAACAGGAAGCGGTTATCAGAGAGGACAAAGGGCTTAAACACATGCGGAGACATTAATGGATGGACACCCAGCAGTTGTGGTAAATTCCATTGAGGCGGAGTATGGTTTTTAGCACACTTTTACACATGCAGACGCACAATGAGAGGGTACAGCATTTTTATGGGCTGTCAACAAAAGTCTGAGCATCTAATAACAGTGCTGGGGCCATGCGGTGGCTGAAGCATCCCTTTTAGCCCATCACAACTTAAGTGGCTGGAAGCGGAGTTAAGGCAGCGACGGGGAGACGAGTGGACGTGAGGTAATTGTCCGAACCAGGTAGAGTGGTTTCCAAATGGCAGGACAAGAGATACGGGTGAACAAGCAGGAGGATGGATGGACAGGTTTATCGTCACGACGACAGGCGCTCCATTCCATCGCTGTGGTCACCTCTTCAGAGTCGTCAGTGGGGATCAGTGCAGCCCCATTGAACACGTCACGGGGAAATGAGCGGGTTTGGTCCTGATGACTGTCAACTCGGGGAATTTGGATGGAGTGACAGGAGGCAAAGGCCCGGTAGTCCGCGAAGAAACAAAGAGGGGACTCCTCTGAGTAAAAGGTGGTGGAGGCATAAACCTTTTCTGCCACACCACCCAACTCTTTCAAGAGGGAGTGAAAAGTCAAGCAGGCTTAACAGAATACAGTTTTGAGTTTGTGATCACGCATACCAAAGGTCTCTGACAAAATCCCACAAAGGTTTCAAAAAACAAACAGAATTTCTAGCTTGAAGTCATATCCTGTTGAATTTATCATTTCATACGGTCTTCATAGCTTCAGGCTGCCATTCAGGGTGTGGTGAACACAGCGAAGCGATCATGGGAGGAAAAAATTGATCGATATTTTAGTGACAGCCTCGGGACGCCTGATAGATGCGCCTTTCCTTACTCTTGACCATAACCGTGCAATTACGCACACACTCACGCTTCCTGTGTCCGTCCATAAATCACAACGCTCACAAGACAAAGAATGTGACACAGAAAGCAGGCAGGGAGGAGCAGTGCGGAGAAAAGTCTTGTGAACAAGGCCTGATCACTGCCAAAGTGCCTGAGGAGGAGAGGGTGGGGCAAAGGTGGCGGGGGGGAGATTGAGATAGTGGATAAGACTGACAAGGATGAAATACCACCCGCCTCCTCTTCTCCAACAAACATACGTAAAGGTTGTGTGGTACAGGACACATCTGCAGCCCGTGCCCTTGTCTTTCCTTGCATTCCCTCCCTCTTCACCTCCCTCTTGAGGGGGCGCTGGGGAACATTCCTGGGCTCCAGCTCCAGCTCCTCCACTCTGGGCATTAATCCCCTACAGCTGTGCCCCTTACTCCCTAACTCCCTCCCTCCTGCCTCCCCCCTCTATCTCACTCCCCCGGTCCTTTCTTACCCCAGCTGGCCCTCTTAATACATTTTTCACTAGCTACTCACAAGTGACACATGTAAAGCAGGCCAGTTCAGTCACTCTACATTCAATGACACACATCGCCATGGTGACACACATTCATGTGCATACACAAATATATACACATAAAACCATGCACCGCACGTATCCTATTTTATGCTGCTTAGGTCTGCTACAGTCCCTGGTAGATAGAAACACAGTGTCACACACACACACACACACACACACAAGCACACAGCTGCAAATGTACACAGAAAATCCCCTCTGGCTGTGCCCCGAAGCCTCTGCTGTGAGACTAGGTTGAGGGCCCGAGGCCCCAGCATCACACACCAGGACCTTAGGACAGCCCAACATGACTTCTCTCCCTTCCTTTGAGACAGACTCCTGCTCCCTCCATATTTAATACTGAGACAGAGGAGAGACTCGGGGAATAATGTACAGGGGGGGCCTGTGAGACACATAAATTATGGAAGACATGGGAGATAAAGATGTACGGTACTATAGATACATGCAGGTCATGGTGAAACTCTGTCAATGACCTAAAAAAAATTTATTTGATCAGTTTCTTAGATCATCTGAGGACGTATGCTTTGTGTTAGCTCTCTGAAGCTGATTAAATCTGATTTTGCAGTAATTGCGTTGCCAAACAAAGTGATTATAGTGAAGTGGTATTTAACCAATTATCACCATGTTAATTGTTAGGATAACAAATTCAGCCCTGCTGCTCTTTGGCTGAGCCCCGGGTCTGACCCCACAAAGACTCCACTGAGGGCCATATAACTATACATGTCTGTATGTTTATGGTTTATGTGTCTGCTCATATCGCTGTGAAGATATGTGCATGTTTAAGTTGTGTTTTGTCCATCGACATGACAGCGGGTGTCTCCCTATGTGACTGCATTAAAAATATTTCTAAAATCAACGTGACCAGACCACACTGAGGAATGTGGTGCGGAAGTATTGGCCCCCCCACCAACTCTCTGACAGACAGGAGCAGAGTTAATAAGCCATGTCTCAGGAGGGGCTGCTGCGTGTGTGTGTGTGTGTCAGGATGCAGGGGCTCACAGGAGCACAGGAGTAAATTAAAACACACTTTAATAAAGTGACCAGAGGCAAGGCCTGTAGGCCACCTCCTTC
>JAPZEB010000020.1:2889637-2901572 GCA_029783705.1 Chaetodon striatus
CTATGCATCACTGGTGGTGCTGGAGTGGGTGTGGATGAGGGGCCCAGTTTGGAAGAGTTTGTCCCCATGTCTGTAATGCCTAATGGCTGGCCTGCATAGAGGCTACTGCTGTTCAAGGCGAGGCCCACCAGGAAGTGGTCGAAGACCTCTCCAGAACTGTTGAAAAGGGCTGTCAGTAGCTCTGAATGTGGAGAAAAGACTTCACCCAGACCCCAGGTGAGCAGATGACATTCAGGGAGTGAGCCCTGGATGCTAGGAATCACTGACTAAAGCCTCTGGAGGTGTTGTGGGCTTATCAGCAAAACGCTGAGGTAAGAGGGCGCCCACTTGATAACACAAAAAGATGACATCGCTTACTTGACAGGCAGCTGTGACCCAAGAGTTAGAGCAGGTCATCCACTAATCGTGGATCACATTTCGATCCCCTGCTCCTCCACTCTGCTTGTCGGGGTGTCCTGAAATTAGATTAGATCCTGATGGGCGCATGGGCACCTTGCATGGCGGCTTCTACCATCAGTGTGTTGGTGTGTGGTGTGAGACACTTTGAGTGGTCAGGGGACTTAAGGGGGCACTATGTTCATTTACCAGTTGATCACCCTCCTGAGGCAGCATGCCTAAGGTGTGCAATTTAAGGGAGGCCAACAACTAGTCCTATAGAACAGATCTTTTGCAAACACATCAGTATTCTTAAGCCACATTTTCAGCACTCACTCCAGTGCTTCTGGTAGTGATCAGTCGTACATTTTTCATGAAGTTACAGAAATGTTTTGATTTGGCTTCACTGATTATTGCATGACACTGGTGTACTAACAGTAATGTTTCCTATAAATCTGCTCCGGTAAGAAGTTCAACACACATCAGCTAGTCAGGTGAGCAGCTTAAATGCAGAGTTCCAAAGCAGCAAAGATGTGCAATAGTTATTATGTCTCTCAATCAAGGAAGGGCAACTGATATATTTTACACCTAGAATCACTAAAGAAACTATGTCAAACACCATAGCAACCACCCAGAATACCTGAGCAACCACTTGGAAACACCAAAACAATAATGCTAAAGCAATAATGGAGCCTCACCCTGCCAAACATTGACATACCCACGCCATTTGAGGAGGGATGCCATCCCCCTTGTTAGCAAAATGACCAAAATGTGTCCCCCCTTTTAACCTGCCATCTCTCTCCATGCCCCGGGTTCACATCATGATGCTGTCCTGTTCGGACAAAGACCTATAACCAATTAATCATTAGGAATTAATACATTTCGATGGAGTGTTTTTATTCTCCAGGAAATTTACAGTCCACCTGCATCTGTGAGTTCATCATGTATATTCATCACTCAAAAGTAATGCACCAAAATTTGTACCTCACATAAATGATGAGTCAGTAATTTGTTAATAACCCATGTATTTTGGAGGGCTGCAACCACATGACCAACGTCCTGACGGGAGTAAAGAGGTGAGTGGTCTCAAATGGCCCATAAGGAGGCAGGTTGGGGCAGTAGATGGGTCACAAAACACAGAACTCTCCCCTCCCCTGAGACTTTCCTCAGGAGACAGGTGTTTAGAACTGTGTGACCTTTGAGTGAACTTTGACTCATTTTAAGTTACGTCCTCACCATGTTTCTTTTACTTAAAGCTAACCATTGTAACTATACTTGCCTAAACCTAACCTCGCGGAACGTTATGTTAATTACATGACTTTACAGTGAGGACATACGGACGTTTAGGCATCTTAAGGTCATCCATGGGGCACTAATTTGGAGGGTATCATACAAACTGTTGTGCGTGCATCTTTATAAGATATCAAATTAACCATTGTTTTAGGATTTGTTGAATCCGGGCATTCGGATAAGAACTGCAACTGGAGTGAGAGAAACACACACAGGGATGAGAGGAGAGCCAACAGTCGGAAAAAACACAGGGGTGGGGGCGGTGGACTTTTCAAGTCTGTGTATGGTGATTTTCATACTCCAGTGGCATGAATGGAGACATGGCTGACTCAAAGGTAGGTCACAAATCAAAAGTCTTATTGTTTGCTTTGGAAAATGGTTGGTAGAATTAAAAACTATACACCATTTGAAAATTAAAATATATGTAATTTGTACCTAATGGGATTACATAGGGAAATTTGTGTCAATCATATCTTGTCAAGATAACTACTTTTGTTGGACGATATAATGTCCCAAAATTAATCGTGATAAACAATACAATTGTCATTTTGAGACCATTTTATGTTACTGATATAATGATAATATTATAGCATAATAATGCAATTACATCATTTTAAAGAGCAATAAGTTTTTAATTCTTAAAGAGGAACACCATCTAAATGAAAAACTCCAATATGTTTTTACCACAGCCCAGGAAAGTCGCAATCAATCATCATTTGTGAACATGAGCTACTCTCTCCCAAAGCCAGAAACCGATGTCATCACGTATAAAGTCTGGAACTGCTCCATAGACAATAATTGGGAGTCTGATTTTGTAGACCCACAGGGTGTTTGTTTTCTTTTTTGTACCTAAATGAGTTTTTTTCTATTATAGTGTCCTCAGTTCTGAAACAAACTATGTACCAATATACTAGGAAAAGTCCCCTGGGTGCCCTCAGTGTCATCTAGAACATCTTTCCCAATTCAATGTTTATGGAGCAGCTCCAGACTTTATACCCCATGACATCACAAATTTGAGTTTTAGAACTGACCAGACCAAATGGATAACAAAAAAGTAAATATGAAATTATAGTGCTTTTAAAGGAGTAGCCCAAAATGAGTTAGTTTGAGACATTAATACAAATTTGGCAAACAAAAACAAAACCAAGTGATGCCTCCTGTGACTACTAGACAAGCTTGCTTAGCAAAGCTCTGGAAACACTGCAGTTACTTCAATAATCTAACAGCTGTGCTGAACTTGGCTCGTGCGAATGAATGGCCTGAGAGCTGGGTAGTTTGCTGGTAGATTTAGGGAGAGGCGGATGAAGTTGTTGGTGGGTAAAACTACCAACTATGGACTTTCTGGTCCATTGCCAAGAGTTATCAAGCTAACAATTATCAGGGCTGTGCCTCTTCAATCCCAAAAGTGCTACCAGTAGGCTATCCTGTGTCATCTTTTAAGAGTTGTTTTATTTTTCTTCAAACATGTACAAGTAGGTGGGAGTGGAGCAAAAGAAAGGGAGAATCGCTGTTCCCAAGTTTTATGACAGTTGGGAAAACCCTGCTGTTTATTTTGGCATCATGTTGGCTAAAATGCTGGTGACATTCTAATGCAAACAAAAACCCATGTAAACACCGGTCATGTCCATAAACATTGTACGATGAGTCAATATTACTTGTTATTGTAATTATCATAACAGGCCCTGTTAATGAACACATCTCTTTTTAGAACTAATCATTGAAGAGTATGTTGCAAAGATCTTCTAGCCACTTATGCTGCAACTCTAGCATCATACATACACACACATACACACATAGTCAGTAATGATGTCAGAAAACAGGAACAGCCCAGGGTTTCTCGAAGCCTATCCTATATAGTAGCCATTTTGTTCTCATAGCATTCAAAGTTTTCATTCCAGAGTGTTTGCCTCTGTAAATTTTGTTCTGATGGTATTTTTTTTCCATTGCTGCCATGTGCTTTGCTCTCTAACCCGCTGTCTCTCTGCCCGTTTCACCCTCACCGTGCCTCTCTGTCCTCGTCTTCCCTCTCTATATAAACGTACTCTGTACAAGGTGGCTGTCCACGCCTCTGTGACTAAGTGACTGGCAGTGACAAGCGACAGCTCCTCTCACTTTCAGTGTGTTTGTGTGCGTGTGCATGAGTGTTACTGAGCAAGAACTATGTGTGTGAGTACTCCTGGCCTTAGTCTCACTTTTGCTCTCTCTGTCTCTATTTCTGCCTCCTTTTATCTGTCTACCTGTCAAGCAACATTTCAACATCCCTTAAAAATATAAATAAATAAAACAAAAAACCCTAAAGCTGAAATGGTGGAGACAAATAAGATACGCCCACAAGTCCTCATTCTTTCACTCTTCATAACTGCATCTTTCTAACAAAAAAAAAAGAAAAAAAAAAACAAAAAACCTGAAATTGTGTGGTATTAGCGAGCATGCCATTGGTAAATCTGTGTGATCTGTGTCCTTGCGTGTGTGTACAACTGTCTGAGCAATGACCGCTGGGTGACACCGTAGTTGACAAAGAAAAGATGAGAAATCCAATGAATATGTTATCTGTCAGAAAATATAGTTAGGCGAGCACAGTATGTGTGTGCGCGTGTGTTTGTGTAAACACACTGTTTATGTCAGCGAGAGTCTGGTCCTGTGTCAGCTGGCACAGACAAGCATGGCATTAGGATTTACAGATTTAGCTAATCTCAGAGCAGCCATTCATTCGAGTTGCCAGTTCAGCAATACAGCGACACAGTGGAGCTTCGGAGCTACCTTCAGAGATACACGACGTTTCTGATGCATGTAAAAGAGAGGTACACTGTTAATAAGACAAGAGGAAGAGAGACATAATGAGTGTGTGTGTGTGTGTGTGTGTGTGTGTGTGTGTGTATGTATTTTCTTGCTTTAGGGCAGTATGTACCCTAGCTAGTGGACAGCGCCTTGTGTAGCCATCTCATCCATCTTCGTCAGAGTCATCGTCTCAGACAGCTGCTTCACAGCCCAACACTCACAGGAGCACAGGAGTAAATTAAAACACACTTTAATAAAGTGACCAGAGGCAAGGCCTGTAGGCCACCTCCTTCAACACGCACACATACACACTCACATACACACAAAGACGGACACACACTCCTCTGGGACAGGATGGAGAGGTATCCTGGTGAATGGAATGTGGACAGACGGGGGGACAGCGGCAAAACAGTTCACTGGAGAGAAGAGTACAGAGGGAGAGAGGGGGGGACGGGGAGGAGGAGGGAGAGAGGTCAGGAACAGCAGCCTTATAGTGTTTCGAGCTCCTCTACTCAGGCCAGGTGTCTCCCAACCAAATAAACCACTTCACTACATAACTGTACCTCCCACTGGCTTCTGAGACCATCCTGCTCACCGAACTTCAACCCCATACTTATTCTCTCACTGATAATTGGGCTGAGTAACAGGATTATAGTAGGTTCAAAATGAAAGCTGTGTGCTTAAAGAGTAAGCACTGCACTCAGATCAAAACTGGTCAGGTTTTTTTTACATGTCTCATGAATTATCCATGTAACTAATAAAGGCTTCTTATTATTATTTCAACCATGCTCCTGCTCCTGCACACTGGTGCCTAACGTTTGCTTTGGTGAACATCATGATCATAATATATCAACCTGTAGATACTTTTCCATCCACCTGTTTTTTAATGTTCCTTTTTAGTTTCATCTTGTTGCGCTGTCGTCTCCTGCAATAGGTAATTGCCACCCAACTGCAAATATTCACGTCACAGAAGTTAATTGAAACATGCGTTATTTTAAATAGCTTATGATAGCTTACCAATTAGGGTACTGGTTAGGTTTAGGAAAAGAGCCATGGTTGGGCGTTGCGATGTAACATTTTAGCCATTTTCTCATATGAACTCCAGACAATATCTGGAGAATCAGGTCCGGACATTGTACACACACACTACAGGAGTCTGTGTCAGAAACGTTCTCACCTACTGGAAATACGTTTGGTTTAGGCAAGCAGTGTCATCTGGGTAAAGCGTGCAGGAGGCAGTGCATGATGTGAGTTACACTGCTTGTCAAGTAGTTTGTAATTTGTTCATTATTTTATCTGATGATTTAGTCTTCGGCCCTTACCGACAGAAGCTCCATAATATTGTCATCTATCCAGTGTGACATTCTTGTTGCCATCATAGAGTAAATGACCCTTCTTCTTCATTATTGGATGTTTATTTTCTTCTGGTTATGTGCGAGCCTCATGATAGAAACATCCTAAACATGCCTACTTGCTTGCCATGAATTCTGCGGACAGTTACCTGCTCTATTCCCACATGAGCTCAATCAGACATTACATGGACTTTGTATTAGGGAGCTGGCAGGGTAATGACCACTGAATGTACCACCCAACTGATTCAGACATTTGCGCTCTTACTTACAGTTCCTCTGGGTAATGTCTAGATGACTCTAGGTTTGCAGTGCATGTGTGTAAGGGGCCTATATTACATAGGTGCCTAATTTATAATAACTCAAGACTGATTTCACATGAGATACAAACAGCGGTCTCCTGGGTCACAATTACGGGGGGCATATACAAAAATTGCATTACTTTTTGTAGGCATAAGTACAAACAGTGAATACGAACAGCCTGACTATTTCTCATTTGCTTTTGACAATTTTCTGGGAATATGATTACATTCTGTGCTACATTTGGATGGAAACTAATGTACTGTATCTTCCCAACTTTTCTAAAACTATCAGAACAAGGGAGAATCTTTTCACAGCTCCAAAAAGTATAGAAAGTTCCCCAAACACCAATCTAACTGTGGTGCAGCCAAACAATTGTACTGTAGGATAACAAATCCAGGATTCACCTTATTCTTTTCTAGATATTCGTCTGGGACTTGTGTTGTACTTTGTGTACGGCCTCAGTAATACTGATAGTTTTGGAGAAAGCTTGGATGGAACAATGGGAGGTAACTTGTTCTACTTTTTCTCAAAGCTTCGGTGAGTTTTGACTGACATGGTGGTGAGAAGAGAAGTAATTTGACGCATTGACTGAATTTTCATTTTTGCAGTGAACTATCCCTTTAAGTACACAAATGAACTGTTACACTCATGTAAGATGGGAACAAGCTGTGTTCCTGTGGTCAAACAATGTCTGCTCCTTAATAATCTCATTTTTGGTATATGAACAAAATACCTCCCACACACTGATCCCATCCCAGCTCCAGTACATTCAAATGGGCCGTTTCCTTCGTGCACGGACACACTCACATACACATACGCACACACTAACACGGGGCTGTAGCCAAGTGCTGGGGACTTCCATTATCATTGCTGCCAAGTGTTCCTAACTTCTTCCAAAGAAGACTTGAGATAGGAGCTCCACACACACACACACACACACACACACACACACACACATACACACAGTCTTGCGTTCCAAGAGAAGCCAACAAACACGCTGCCACCTCTATGAAAACCCCTCCAGCCAGCAAATCACGTTCTGCTGATCCGACAGAAATAAATGTCGCCAGGCGGGGATACAAGGCGACTCATCTCCCATGTAGTTTTCATCTATTCAAATGAAGTGTGTTTTAATTTAAGCTGCTTTGCATTTGACTGTGGGGCGTCACAGCATGTGATGAGTAATCGCCTTTGATTACTGCACCTCGCCTTACTCTTGCTAAGGGGCAGAGACTCTATCTATCTATCTATCTATCTATCTATCTATCTATCTATCCCGCTTACTAATTTTGATCTTATTTTATTTCTTAATTTTAATTCTAGTCATCAACCCTTTTAACAACCCTAACCCTTGTTTTCGCCCCTTTGGACTTCATCTCAAAGTAACGTTTTTCATGTTTCTAGATCTCAAAGACTGTAGTTACTTTTGCTCCACCTTCCTTACACAGCACATGTACTGTACAATATGTACGTTTTGTTTTTGTTTTGTTATTTTCCTAAGACTCGAAAGACATTACCTGCCCTACCCTGCCTCTGATTGGCTTACCTTGAAATTCTTACCCTTACCCAAACCAGTCCCACTCCTCTTACCTAACCATAGTACACAAAGTACAGTGGTAATGGTGGTCCATTTGCCACTCAAACCTGTTTTCAGACAGAGGTAAGCAAGCTTCACATTTCTATTTTGCGATCGTCAATTTGTCGCTGTAGCTAGCAGATTTTTACAGCTGTTGCTAGCTAGCTAACTAGCTACCGACGTTGGTTGAAAATGCTGTCTGACTTTTCCCATTCATTTTAAATGAAAATCTTGTATAACTGGTCCTAAAACAGGACTTGGTGGCTACATACTGTAAATGACACTGAGGCTAACACTGCATGTGTCGGGCAAGAACTTGGCTAGGTGTGCTTGTTGTAAACACAGTTTCTTTTGAAAAAAGATTATTAATTATATGCTAACTCTTGGCCATAGAGGTTATGCTCAGTAGGTCGTAAGCTAGTTTGCAGGCCCTGCTAACAATTGTATCTTACGTGAGAGCAGGTAAACACATGCCCCTTAACATGAGGAGAAATCTTAAGCTTAACAGACCTGCCATGCCTTTTTATGGCAGGCCCCCAGAAAGCGCGCTGGGCTTCGAAGTCAATTTTTGTAGAGGAAAAACAATGAAAATACAAGTTCTAGATCTGTCTTGTGATACCATCGGGCCCAAAAAGTCTCTTTCCCATACACTTACATTGGGACAGAGATGTGTGTAAATCAGTGGATACGTTTTTTTGAGCATCACAAACCCTGCAGGTTGCACCCTGGAAGTTGTTGCTCTGTTCACAAAAGTCAGTAGTGCGCATACTCTATGGGCCCAAGGAATTGGAAGATCCAGGTAATTTACACCCAGGATTTCAAACTTTTGGCCACATGTGCCACTGAGCAATTTTCATAGGAACAAATAGAGCCCCACCTCAAACGCTGTGTCCAGTTCTCTTTATGCATCCATGAGTTATGACTGCTAAGTTGTGTTGGACAACCAGTGTTTGGAGGAGGGGTTCATCAAAGTTACTTTGATGAGTGCAGTGTTATCATGACCAACAGAAATGATCGCCAAAACTTTAAAAATGAGACCCAATTTACAGGAAATGGGATTTATCCTTTAACATCTTTCCCCTCCCTTACACAGGCCTACTACAAGCTGTTCTTAATCTAATACAAGGAGAGGTGAGGGCCCAGCGTCAGGCCTCTCTCTCCCCAGGCAAGGGGGCCCTGGGGTGGGCCACATGTTAGGGAAGCTCAGTCTCTGGAGCAGTGGAGGTTGACACAGAGTCCCCACCCTGAGTCCGGCGGGTGTTTGTGAACAGTGGGCCTGTTTTGGAAGAGAGTGTCCACACCACAGCTGTTGAACAGTTCAAGGCGGGGAGTCCTTCTGGGCAGGGGGACTGGGCGGTAATGAAAATTCCCCAGGAGAGAAGCGAGGGGAATTCTGCGCTGTTATTTGTTATGGGAAAAAGGAGAAGACAGGGACAGGAGGGGAGTGAGGGAGCAATGTCAGAGGAGGGGAAGGAGTCAGAGATGACTCGGTGTGTGCAAGTGTGTGTGTATGTGTTTTTGTGTGTGTGTCTGCTCAGGTGGTCAAGTGGTCCCTCCCAATATAAATGAAAGAGAGAAAGAAGGGAATATGGTGGAAAGGTAGAAGGAGACAAACATTGAGACACAAAGACAACAGTGTGTGTCAACAGGCGTTTCATCTCATGGAGACCGTTTGAAATGGCAAGGGGAGTCACATTAAAACAAATATCCTCCCAACACACACACACACACACAGTTTTCAACTTTAGCTTCGTTTTCCTTAGCCTCAAGATATGAACTTAGCAATGATCTTATTCCAGCTGTACTGGTTCCAGTGTTTTGTCCCCATCCTCTGTGTGTGTGTGCTTTTATGTGCACGCACGCACGCCCACGAGAATGAGCTCCTGTTTATAATGAGAGGGTTCCCTACTGTGTATATATTCAAATGGGACTTGGCAACACACACCGTCGTCATTCCTTCAGAGTCCAAACACCCTCACCACCCGCTCGCTCTAAACGTACACAGACCACAGTTAAAACTTCACACACACGCACACACACACACACAGTGTCTCTGCCCTTGAGTCACTGCAATACTTTTAAAATTGAGGCGAAGTGAGAAAAGAGAGCCCCCTCCCTCCTCAATGGCATGGCGAGCAAGCTCCAAAGGCTACTTATCAACCCAATGTGTTTCTACTTTTCTAATCTGCATCATTTATTATGGGCAAAACCAGAATAGGGAACACAGCCATGGTCAATATTATGTCTTGGCCCTGTGACTATTACTGAAAAGAACCCCGGTGTCCTGAATACACATGTACGCACACTCACACACAATAGCAGACACATGCTCGCACACTCAGTTTGCTCCAACAGGCCCCTTACCAGAAAAACCTTGTGTCTTCCTAAGAAAAATACAGTTGTTATGGGAAAAGAGCTACAATACAGTAATTTTTACTCAACATAAAACATAATTACGTGGGCCTTCACAGAGACTTACAAGAGATGATAAAGAAAATACTGTGGCACAAATTAGACTAAATCACTTCTCTCTCTACGTTTCCTCTCTCTCTCTTACACACACACACCCGCACACACACAATTCACTGGGAATTAAAGGGACTGGGGACCTAGAGAGATGCCTGGAAGGTTCCTGGAGGCCCAAATGACAGAGCGCACACACAAACAAACGCACACAAAGACACTTTGCCCTGAGGACAGCCCTGATAAAACAGGACAGGAGAAAGGGGAAAAAAAGAGAAAAGTGCTATTTTATTCCATGTATATGTATATGAGGAATACAATGTGTCCGTGACATATATATTTATATACTGAAAATTCACGTGTGGCTTTGTGTGTGTGTGTATTTCTGCATGTGTGTGTAAGATAGGGCTGTTTAAGGGGCCTGAGGTCTCTGAAGGATTAATGGTGGCAGGCCAGGCAGGGTAATCAGGACAGCGGATAAGTCCTGGTCATCCAGGCGTTGAGCTGAATAAACATGAGAGCCCGGTGATATCTCCTACACATTCACACAGACAAATACTCACACACACACAAATAATCCCACACACGCACACACGTCAACCGGATCTAGAAGGAGCCAGACTTGTTCCAGAGGATGATGCCAATCAGGAGACTATGTCGCGTGCGCTCACACACACATACACATAAATGCAAACTTAACTGACAATATTCTCCCTTATTGCCTTTCTTTGAAAGTGCTCCCCCGGGTCATTGAGTGTAGCATGTTCCTGTGTGCCATTAGGCCTCTGATAAGTCCTCACCATATGTAGACAGGGGAGTATAAAACATGTCTGGGCTAGAGGAAAGTCATTGTGTCGCTCTCCATGCTAAAACTTGTCTCAATGTCACATGTGCTTCACATTACAGAATCTATTCCATTTAACTGTATGGAGGATAGTTTATATGTAAAACTGGAACAGTGTTTACAATATTGAATTTAATTAAAAAAACAAAAAACCCTACATTTTCAACATTTCTTACATTTAGCTAATAATCCTGTTACCAGTTAATTTTGCAAAATGTGGCCCAACCTCACTTTATGAGCTGCAAATTGTGTTTTTGTGGATATTGTGCATTTATGAAACTGCATGAAACAAGTGTTTTTCCTTGAAAAAAAATGCTCTGGTTGGCCATATTCGGTCATTAGTGTAATCAAGAGAATTCCTCTGGTTGACCATGGAGAGTAAATGGCTCTTTTTACCATAGGCAACATAAGATAAAATAACTTAGTGCACACTTTCTACAGTTGAAAAACAAGCTGGGGACTATCTGAGAATGGCTGTGCTTGTTGTGGCCGCACGCCAAGGGTAGGTATGCAGCCCAATGGACACCATCTGCATGAACACTTTTTTTTTTAAAAAGCTAGCATTTCAAGTGTGTGCCTGCGTGTGTGTGTGTACATGTGCAGAGTCGGAAACCAGGAGCAAATGCTTCACGCCAAATCGGGGGGACGAGGTGGGAGAGCAGGACATTCCTGCGAGATGACAAGCCATCACAGTCACACACCAGCACAGGAATGTTGGGAAAACAGACAGGGTGGGTGGGTGGGATGCAGGGTGGGAGGTGGGGGTAGGAGGATGAGTGAGCAAGAGGGGAGAGAGACACAGGATGAAGAAAGAGTGTCACTTCATTAGACCAGTAGTCATGGGTTTCCAAAAAGGAGCGGAGGAGCTGCTGTAATTAGTTTGCACTCACTGAAAAGAGGAAAAAAAAGGGAACCGGCAAAGAGATAGGGATACAGATAGAGGAGGAGGGAGGGAGA
>JAPZEB010000020.1:2927877-2944377 GCA_029783705.1 Chaetodon striatus
AAGAGTACTTTGGTGAAGCCTGAAGAAGAAAATGTCTGGAATGAAGTGTGAAGTTTACTTGGTCCTTTCTTTGGACGCTACATAAACAGGTTTTAAATGAGAGAAATCAGGATTGAGAAGCCGAAGGAATCATTTCAAAGGCTACTCAGGTAAAAATAACATTGTCAGGCACAGTTACTAGCAAAGAACCAGACACTCAGGGCAATAATTCCAAAGTCAACATGCTACGTCTCAGTCCTCAGGAATTTTTCATGAGCCACCACTTATCTTGTCATATCAGATTTCTTCCACCAGCTTTTTTGGAGGGAAGAGAAAAGACACCTTTAGGGCAAATTATTCTCTTTTAATCAAATCACTCTGTATGGCCTGAGGAGATCTTTCCATGCCTTTTGAGTCACTGAGGCATGGGCCACTAATGTACACACCCACAAAAACAAAAAAAAAAGGGCAGACAAACAAACATCCACACATACAGTATGTATTGAGACTGCAGCAGTTTGGTGTATTTTTATCTGAAAGCAAGAAATGAGACTCAACAGGAAAATAAAAAATACAAGAAGAAAGCAAGGAACAAAGTGGTGTCTGGAGTTTCCATCACAAGTGAAATCCCAGATTTTCTCACTCACTGTTCATGGAACAAAATCGAACAACTTTATTCTGGAGTGCAGTCAGTGCAGGAGGGAGCTATAAAATATAAATTATACCACATAACCCTATACCTCCCAACTGAGCCATTTGGTTACAACTATACTCCTGTTCGTTACACAAGTCCAGCGTCTCTGGTATTTCTATAGCGTCGACATGAATTATATTCTAGCCCTGCTGAAGAACGTATGGATTACAAGTGAAATGTAATTTCCCTACCGATCGGACAGTTGCCACCCAGTGACACTGAAGTGTTTATTTTACACAGTTGCCAGTAATTAGTTCTGGACAGAATCAATTAAGGCCACCCCAAATTACAGCTGAAAATGTTGAGAATCATGAGCGTGTCTAGGAAGACAGAAAAATGCAGCAGAGGGTGTATTTCTAAAGGCTGAGTTGTGCAAAATGTGTTCTATCATTTCTCACTTTAAACAAATAAAGACTGAGGGAGTGTGTGGCTTCTGCACACACTGGGTGTGTTCATGTAAGACCAAAGTTTTCCTGATTCCTTCCTTAAGGAATATGATAGTGTTTGGATTAGCATGCGAAATGAAGCCTGCACACAAAAAAAGAAAAGACGAAAAATTTAACACATGTAAGTACAAGTATCGGCTTACAGTTTAAACACAGCTTGTAGCACTGAGCCTGATTTTAATCTCATTAACTTGCCATTTCTGAGTGTGATCTATATTCACACTACAGAGACAATACTATCATTCAACAGATTCAAAACTGTTAGAGATACCAATCTGATAGGACAAGACTAAACACATCTTAAACACTCATGTCATAACAGACCTATTCATCACCTATTCTGCTGTTTATTTCTCTTTTTTTGAATGTAAGAATCACAGGAACACAGACCGAATTTCATAATTTTTGCAGGTGAAACTGGAGAGTTTTCACGAGTGTAAGTGTGTGAAGATTTGGTTTCTCACTTTGTGTGCTGAGGTACAAAAAATATAATTATGTCGACTATATGTATATTGTTTTAAATCAAGTATGTCTCACGCTGTGCTCTTTATTAAATTAGGACTCCTGCCATCCAATTTGTTATAACATTTCACAGTGTCTCTGTTTAGTCGCTAAAGCCCGCAGCTTCAGTTACAGTGTCTTGTTCAAAGATTTTCATCTCGAGCCACCACTAGGTATATGACCCCACTCCCCCTTTCAAAATATTACCTTTTCTGTCACTGCCAAGACACACTATCAGTCACTCGAGAGATTATTGGGGCTGAGGACAGATGGAGAGGAGCAGAGCCATATCGGTGCAGCAATGACCCGCTCCTGGATAAATAAAAACACTGAAAGAATTTTGCTTTGATGCTTGTTGAGGTTGAATATCCATACCTGTTAGCAGGAGTGAAAGTGCATATTTCCCTTCATCTAAAATAAATTTTGTTTGCTTTTTCTCCCTGCTCTGCACTTACACACTTTCACTCGTGCATCGCCAGGGTTAAGTTGTTCACATTAGAGCGCGGCCTTGTCATGAGAAAAACTGCACAGAAAATGGGTTTGAACATGAAGGTCAAGCAGTGATAATCTCCCTAAATTAATCACATAAAACATGGAAGTAAGCAAGAACACAAATGAAAAGAACCAAGAGCAGGAAATATATAAATGTACCAAATGGGTTATCAAAAGATCCTTTATACACTTAGCACCCATCCTCTTCAAATAAAGACGCAGGGAGGGAGAAAGTAAGAAAAGCAGGGGAAATGGAGAGGATGGAGTAGAGGGAGAAGAGGAGCAAAGAGTTCTCGATGTGAGCAGTAATCAGAGGAAGCCAGCAGGGGGGACAGGGAGGGTTGGTGGGGTCAGAGCGGAGCACCACTAAGCAGCCTTTCTCTTCATTAGCAGCCTCTCTAAGGGGGGCGTCACAGGCCTACCTGTCCAGCAGATTATTGAACCGACTAACCAGTGGCTCCCACCCCGCTCACACACACACACACTCGCACACTCCCCCCTCTCTGATTCCCACAGACCCAGAGGAATCACGACCTAGCTGCAGCCTCGCTGACAACTTTAACTTTTTCTTTAACCTCACGTAGCAGCTCTATAGGCTGAATCTACTCAGTGCATAACGAGGACATTTACCTCGACGTTTTCTCCATTACTCTATGTGCAGTTTTGTTGTCCAACCTTTTATGCTGTTGTATTTTTTTTATGTATTTTCCTGCAGCAACACACCAGCACTTATTCTCTGCCAATAACTCTGAGAATGTAATAAGTGTATAATTATCTGACACACGAGAGAGAGAAAAACAGAGACGCACACATAAAAAGGGAACAGCGGCATTTTTTTCGCTCGTGTGACTTAAAGGAAATTTGAATTGCAGAAAGCAGCATGGAGATAAAGGTAATGAAATGACACTCCAGGAATGTAAATTGGTATTCTTCAGAGCAGTAGCAGCACCAGCTCAGGCTCATGAAACATCCCTGACACACACTCAGACCAGGCCAAAACACTGTGCTAGACATTAATCTCACACACATCCCACTGATGAAAGTGTGAAGGTACTTTTGTGGTGCTTTTAAGTGGGGCCATTCATCTCAATCTCTCCTTCACTGTTTCTCTTTTTCTACCTCTCTCCCTCCGTCTTCCCTGTCTCCTGAAGCATTCAGATATGTCCACGCTGAAATGTCTTACACTGACATGAAATGCCTCTGTGTACTCCTGCTTGTGTTTCACTGTCACAGATTGGCCAGGAGCTCACTGAGTTTTCCTTCAGTGGTACCGTAGCACAGGGACGTATAAAACAGGCACTGAAGCGAGTGTGTTAAGCAAAAAATCTGTCAGATTACAGTGTTGTTCAGCTCCAATAAATAGCATCATAAAAAGCAACAACTGTTATGACCTTAAGCTTTTGTTTGCTCTGACATCTAACAGGCAAAGTTGCCTTTTTGGTATAAGACACACTCTGATAAAGACTTCCACAAACAGACCAAATATCAGCTGAAACAAGAGAGTGAATATTTCAAGAAATCAATAAAAACGTTGCAGAAAAATAAAATGCACTACAAGAAGGAATGCTGCAGAAAGGTGAAGCAGGATTTTCAGCAGAGGGATTTTAGGCCTGAAAAATAACTCGAAAAATGTTGCTGTCAGCTATGAAATGAAGTCTGCTCACTTTCACTTAACTAAACTCACATAGCACATTTTTATCTTCCCCGTTTATGTGTGTTTGCTATCTGATGACATTGCACTAAACTGCACTGATTTGCATCGTGCACTGGTGTGTATGCGTTTGTAAATATGAAGGCCCAAATCTACAGGTAGCATAAAGTGAATCAGGACATAAATATCATACAAACAATTAAACAAATCTCCACACTGTGTCTGAAGTTAACGACTGCCCCTGGGATGTCACGTTAAAGTTTTTATTTCGTCTATGGAGAGGAAACAATACCTTCAAGGCATGACGTAAAAATACAGCAATATTTTGTGAACTTACTTTGGATGTACAAGATTTTAGGACTCATTTTTGATTGTGGCCTTTATATGCTCGCAAATGGTACAGTGATTACTGCTGATTTTAAAAGCAAAGAAGGGAGGGAAAGGAAAGGAAAAGATCCAAACAAGTTGAAGAAATTATTTTCTTTCAAATGCAGGTATATTAACAAATCCAGCGGATGAGTCATATGAATCAGACACAAGTGTGGGAAATAAAGTACACATAGTTAACTTTGTATCTGCTGTGTGTTCAGATGACAGACCCGCATCTCATTTGCGGAGGATTAAAAAAAAAAAGTTTCATAATTTATTCTTGTGGTGTGTTTTCTCTTTATAAGTTAAGTAGCCACGAGCAGGAAAAATCATATTTACCATTGCTGCATGTTGTATCTGACAGACCCCGGGGCTCCTGGCACTTTTCAAACTTGGCGTCCTCAAAAAAGTCTGATTTCGCCCTCAAGTGGGGAACTTTCTCCTCTTCAATGCTGCGCGCCGTCTGAGGTGATTCACGATCGGTGTTCCTTTCACAAACCTATCATCGCCGCTTATGACAGTTTTTAGGCACAACACGGGAAAACAGTCACTCTTTTTTTTTATCCCGACAATCACCGCTTCACTGAGAAAAACGCGCGTCAAGACGTTTGGAAACGCGTCGGTCTCACGGAGAGGAACGCACGACCGCGACACTCTGTCCCCTCTTCTTTTCCCCAAAGCGTAAACTGAAGAAGTAAAGGAGACAGTGGGGATCGCTGACAACCAGAAGCTGCGTTGTAACTGCTTGTCCTACCTTGAGAAAAACGCTAAAAAAAAAACCGCCTTCCTACACTCCCCCGATGATTTCCTTCTGCAGAGTCAGCGCAGTGCGCCGAGAGGAGCTGCGGACGGTCCGGGCTGGAGAGAAGGTGGCTGCTGTGTTCTGTTGGGTGAATTCAGACCAGTGTTTTACATGCCGTGTGTGACTGTAACCCGAGTGACTGTGGGTCCACAGAGTTTCTGTGGCCGATGAGTTGATTTACGAGGTTGTGTCAGGAGGAAGAGTCCCATCTTTGTGCGACAAAATGTGCCAAAAACACCCAGCCCCAAGATAAGAAATCGGCGAAGAGACGCGCATTTACAGCTCGTGGAGACACTTGAGAAGCAGCAAGGATTCTGTGATATTTTCCTTTCTGTGTGTGTTTAGTTCTCATGTATTGTAAGCTGTATTTTGGACAATATCACCTGCAAGAAAATCAAATGCAGCCAAACAGGAAATAAATAACATGAAATAAATACATGTGTTTTTTAAATTTCCTGCCGTCTGTATTAACTTTTGGGGGATACAAGCTGCATTTCATTAAAGCAAACTTTCACTTTTTTTTCACGTTCTGTGCTCTCGCGGGTACAGCGCACGCACGCCTCTTGCGCGCGCGCGCGTCCACACGCACACGTGTTTTTTTGGCAGTTGGAAATAGTTTATGGTTTGTGTGTGCACTGCAGGGATGTGACACTGATTTCCTAAGTTGTGTCCCTCACATCCCTCAGAAGTGGGCGCGCTCATTAAAGTTTCACTTGTTTTTATGAGGATTTGCTTAACATTTGACTGAGACATCTCAAGAGTGAAGAGTTGAAGGAGTGAGGGGTGTGTGTGTGTGTGTGTGTGAGGATAGAGTGGAGCAGAAAGAGAGACATACAGAGCTCCTCAGAGTGACTGCCTGCCTCAGCTTGGCTCCTCCACTGGGGTGTGAGAGGCAGCAGAATCCCAGGGCAGTCATTTCTATCAAGTCAAGCGTCTGGAAGCCCCACTTGCATGTTTGGTCAAGGGGTAAATAATAGATCAGGGATTAGGCTTGTGTAGAATTCATTCCAGGGTAACAAGCTACTGAGGTCCCAGGATATGCATATTCATTCGTTGGCCAAGGCCGTGGGAGAGCGAGGACCATATGCCTGTTTGTCAGAGGGCTTACATTGCTAATTAAATGAGATATTACATACTTATGTGAGCAACAAAACAAAAAGCCTTTAAAGGATTGTCCAGAAAAAAAAGGCGTTTGAATCTGTTTGTGTCGACCTCAAATGCTTTGATGCTGCTTTAATTTGATGCAGGGAGTGTTTTCTTTCTTTTTTCCAGCAGTGCTGATTACATACGTGGAGACACCATGAGCTGTGGATGAGTAATATGACATAAACTGCACATCAAAGCAAAACATGACCTTTTTTTCTTTGCTGTTAGCATGTTGCCAAACTATGAGATGAAAAATCTGTGTTGCAATAAACACACAGTGTGTGACACAGTTATGAGAGTGGGTGTGTGCATACTCTATTTTCAGCTTCCAGCTATTTCTTTAGTTCATAATTATCAGAACAATTGTGCTTCTGTATTGCTGGTCGGGCTGCATGAGCAGGGTCAAACATCCCATTAGTTTATTGTTGTTGAAGCAAAAAGTTCATTTAGAATTGTAATGTGCTGACAAACTTACAGATCCAACCTCAGGTACAGGATAGTACATGTTACGCTCCTAGAAATTACATTTACTCTAGTTTGCAACAGCAAAAACATGTAGAGAGAAACGTTTTAAGCAAATAAGTAAATAAATGAGGAAATGTTTTTAATGAACATTTTCTTAATTGCAAATTGTTCATACAAAATTAATTTCCAAAGTGTTCACTGACAAAGTATTTCATTAGTTTTTCTTACAACATTTACCCTTGCAATATAACATCTGCTCATAGCAACTTAAGCATATCTTTGTTTTACAGTTATGTTTGGACAATACTACATTTGGTTACGGTTAGGAAAAGATCCAGGTGTTGATTTATCATTAGTTAACACAAAGTTAAATCACTAGACTCATTTACTTTAACATTTAACACTGAACACAATCCAGATAGCAAAACATGTTTGGCAAAAAATATATTATCAGCATATAAATGTAATTTCTGGGAGACATTGCCCATTCTGTAACTGTGCTAATATGCCTGCAGTGAACCAGTAAACCCTGTGCAGGTACATCTGCGTCAGAGTTACACCTACAGTATGTAAAAATGCTAGTTTGGATTATGGCACCAAAAAAACGGTATTGGTTAGATGTACAGTGTTTAAGATATGGTCAGCATTTTAATTTAAAACATTAAAGAAATGAATTAACGTTATCAATACAATATAAAGAGGTACAGTTGTAATGTAATGTCAAATACATCTACGTCTTGTGTTAGAGAGATGTTCACTGAAATGAGTATGCTAACCAGGGCGGTTGTGGTTCAGGAAGTGGAGTGGTTCGTCCACTAACCGTTAGACCAGTGGTTCAGTCTCTGGCTCCACCAGTCCGCTTCTTGAAGTAGCTGTGAGTGCATGTGAATGGTAGCCTCAGCCACCAGTGTGTGAATGGGTAATTGTGACATAGTGTAACAGCACTCTGAGTGGTTGGAAGACCAGAGAGGTGCTTTACAAATGTAAATCCATTTACCATTTGGTGCTTATGGTTGTTTATGGTGCTCTGTTGTGTGCTGGTGTTATGTGCAAGACTGATATGTGTAATATGTGTTTTTATGTCTTTATAGTGTTTGATTCATTTCTGCGGGACTGTTATCGTAAGGCAGCTATACTCGTGCAGCTCCTGAGTTCAATGTGAATTTCCCTAGAGGGACAATAAAGTATATTGTTTCGTATTTGCAAGTCAAATTTAACCAGCTAGTCCTGGCCCGTCCTGTCTTGTAATACCACATGTACCTCAAGAGGCGATAGTGAGTCTCTGAAGAAGTAGAGTACAGCCTCTGGTTAGTGGTAAAGTAAACACAACCACCGGCTCCTGCCAAGACATCATGTTTGCCAAAAAAGAAAACAAAAGTAAACTTTGGTGTGGCTTTTCACTGCTGGAGACAGCTCTTGGTTTAGAAGGAGATAAGGTTTGATGCTGAACTTGCAACATTTATTTTAGACTGGTATGTAGTAGGAGTGGGGGGAAAATCGCTACAGCGTAGTATTGCAATATTTTCATGTGGTAAGCATCAATGTATTTTTTAATTATTTAAATTATTAATACTACAAATATGAATTAAAACCTACTAGAATAATATGATAAGTTGCTTTTTCAGTCCACTAGATACATTTTGCTGCTGCAAAAAATGGCTGAGGTGAGATGAACAGACTTAAACCCTTATCTTATAAGATAAAACAGATGTTGACAAAGTTTTCCTTTGGGGACTTAATTTACAGTTGAAAAAGGGTCATAAATCACAATATATTGTATCACAATACTCATCATATTGCCACATATTTAAAATCATGATAGTACTGTATCGTGACTAAAGTGGTGTGATGATATTACATCGTGGATCCTCTGGTGATTCCCACCTTTAGTAAGTGGTAGTGAAACATATGCAACTAACATTCCAGATGTCATCGATATGTGGTTTTGATGTGGCTGTTCTTTTGGTCCTAGGATCTTACCAGAACGGAGCAAAGCAAGCTGTAACATGAACTATAGGCCGACACCACACGGGAAGATTATCAGATAGTAGTATTATTTTGACCAGTTCTCCCAGTTGTCAAATTTAGCATTTTCCTGTCCTGCTGTTTGTTAGTATTTTGTTTTTTTGTTTTTTAAAAGAATTGATAACTGTAAATTTAGATCGTTTTTCTCTGGAGCATGTGGCCAGGCATCACACACTGCACCTATAATTTATCAAATGTCCAATAAAAACTAATGGAGCATGGCACTATGTACTATAGCCAATAAATGGGAGATATTTGTTTATCACAGATGTATATGCATGTCAGCGTATATGTCGGCCAATAGGAAACAAGACGCTGCAGTACAAAAATGCCAAAAATATGGTTGAATTAATTTACGTCGTTCAAGAGAAGAAAATAGTCTGTACACTTGACTGTGCTCCCACAAGTATTTCATTAAATTACCTCCGAGATGACGTTTCAAGTCACGCGTTCCTCATCAATCTGACACAAATACAATCGTCTCTCGAATGATTTCCAAGCGCCTAGTTTGGTTTTTTTTTATCATCTGGATCTGTGTGCTTTTCTAAACTTTTTGTGTAATTTACATCATTACCTCAGGATGAGCTTCAGCCACTTAATCACTTGTTCATCTTGCTGCTTACAGAACAGATGCACCTCCATTTTAGTTTATTTATCTTGTCTTACACGCATAACAACAGTGACTGTGTACTGGGCTCAGTATTACTATTAGTATGTTGGGCTTATTACTGGTACCAGCTTTAAAAAATATACAGAATTAGATGGGCTGAACTGTGTACCATCCTGGCAGTTAAGTCACTGGACACTGACATTAAATGTGTACTGTACAAGTAACCAGAAAAGGCAGCTTGATAGAGAAGGAGAGTACATGTTTATTTGTCCCTGTGACAGAATCCCACTGTTCACTAATTATCCAGCGGGACCGCTGATAATGAGCTATTGAACCTGCTACTGAAGTGTTCCACCTCCTGGGAAGGCCATCAGCTGCTGCACCGCCCTCGCACATCCATCAAATCCACAGAGGTCCTCCTGTTCATTAAGTTCCAGTCACTACCGAAGCATAGACCGGTCCAGAAAGGTCAGTTTGACCATCCCCGAGAACCGTAGAGACTTCTCAAAGGGCTGGCTCATACTGTAAGTTGTCTTCACAAATCAGGAGGCAGCTGATGGTTCCTAGGGTGTTTCTTTACTATTACTATTGCCCAAGTGCGTACGTTTAGTTTTTGGAGGAAACACAAAATGGGTGTCCTCAGCCAGGACATCTTGAGGATTAAACAGTTAAATTCCTGCATTGTGGTGAATTTTTATGCAACATTTTGTGCCTTTTTCTGCACCAGTTTATGGTGTAAATGTCTCTAATTATGTCAAAATGAAAGTTCTTTGCACATGTTCTAAATATGAGGGGAACATGTCTGCTGTGTCCCCTCCCCCCAAAATCTACACCTATGCTATTAACACCTGTGATGTGACATTTCCTATTCCAGATAAATGTCACATTTGTGACATGTCACATACAACTTGGTATTTTCTCTTAGATAAGTAATGTGCTACCCTCATCAAGTTTATTTCAGCCCAATGTCATTCCCAACTTGTCATATACCACTACTTTGTCAGTGACTTCAGCATTAGAGCACAACGCACAGATGCACCTTTCGTGGTGGTATGATACACACCAGGCACGTCAGTTTTAGAGGCAATGGGCAACAACCCAAGTTCACAAATACTGTTGCTTTGTGAGTGGGTGTCAGCGTCAGACACAGATGCAGAGATGCAGTCTTTGCAGCAGCATGTTACACAGTGATCGGTGGCAATTTGTAACACCTCCAGCAACTACCGTAACATAAAGAGCAAGAAAGTCCTTTTAAGGAAGGCGGGAGAGGCGTGGGATAAATCACACAAACTTCAGACTTTCATCCAGGAGGCTGCTGTTTGGTTCCTGTGTAAATCTAAAGCTAAACTATGATGGGTTTTTCTTATCTATCTAACCACATGCTTTTGTTGCTTAAACCTAAGAAAATCAACTGAAAAACAAAGTATTTGACCTACATTGTAAGCTTATTTTGAAAAAGACCTTATGCAGACAACAAGCAGAAACTATGCATTTTCTTTGAAAGTGGAAGTGCATTTTGAAAAGACAATATGGTACGCAACAAGCATAAATTGACATGCCATCTGTGAACATCCAAAACAAACCCAGGAGGGTACCCAGCAAGTCATATTTTGACATGTGTGTACTCTGACAAAGCAGCAGTATTTGACGAGTTGGGATGACAACAAGGCCCAAAATCATCGTCATTTCCCTCAACGCCCTTTATTCTTTGACCCTCAATTTGAATAAGCAAAAAACCTAACTTACCATTTGATAATAAAAGGGGCAAAACATTTAGTAAGCAACTTTAATTTGATCTCCCCTAACTCATAGAAAAGGAAGCACAGGTGTTGGAAATATGGCAAATACTTTTCTCATCTAAAAGCTGTTTTTCCAACTGGACAACATTTACTCAGGGCGATCAATGTCCCATGTCCTTGGTCTCCTCTCTCATACACAAGGGAAATATGAACTTAAATACAACCTCACCACCTTAATTTACCCTTTCACCAAGCAAAGGACAAGCTCTCTTGTAGGAACCCCAAGGGAAATAGCCTGACTCCTTGTTCCCACACATCCTGAGGGGGCTAACCGGGGTTGGGATGGCACACTAGTTGGGTAAGCCATGAGTGAGCGTGGCCTCCGAGGTTCATGGCACCATGGATACACACAAACTCACACACACACATGCTGCTGCCGCTAAGAGGTGGGTCTTGTGTGGATCAATTCCTCCTTTATGAGGGCTCTTGTCTGTTGAGGATAGGACCAGAAGGTCATCAGATGGGAGTCAAACAGAGGTCCGCGCCATCTCATTGGGGCTGGGGTTAGGACATGAACAAGGGAGCTTGTGCACACAGCATGTGGGGAGGAGACATGCGCAAGGTCAGCGACATCACATGCATACAGGAATGCACATGATGGCACAGACAAAGTATAAGGTTTGTAATCAAGGAAAGTTTTGAGCTGGAATTGTCTGGTTTAGGTGCACAGATATTGTACATCTAAAGGCTGAAAAGAGAGAAAAGAAGTCCTAATCAATGGTTTCTCTGTCCTGGGGTTTTGTAAGGCAATCCAAGGTCTCACAGGATTCAGCATGAGGATGGCTCATGCTTGAGGTCAAGAGTGGCTGATAATTCTCCCACAGACTCCAGCGAGAGATATAATATCCCTCCTCGGGGCACTGCTTGAATAGAAATGCGTACAAACAAGATTTAAAATGTCAGCAATTGAACATGAATTTAGTGAGCAATTACAAGGTTTGTCATGGCCAATTTCAGTTTCAAAAGGCAGCCAGTGTGATAACAGCTTATTATCTTATCTTATTCAACAAGACAACATTAGATGACACTCAACAAACGGAGTCATCTGCCTCTCTACAAAGTGACTGTGTTCAAAGACTTGTTGTATCTCACATGTTGGAGCCTGTCTCATTTCCATGCAGGGGGGGGAGTGATGTTTCCACTAAACACTGTGCAGGTTTCACATCCCAACTGGCATTTGTACAATCAATGTTCCTTTAAAGCTGGGGACTTGTGACTCTTTAGTATCTATTGTCATCTCCCGCAGTTCTCAGGTTCTTTCCTCCCTCAGCATCAAAGCTAGGCCACATTAATGCAGACAATATCCCCACTTACCTGAGGCGGCAGGCGGAGACTGTGCTCTCACAATTCTCCATGGAGTGTCATGTTTTTCCCGGGGATGTGCCTCTCTTCCTTCCTCTGTCAGCATCGGCACACCAGGGCTTGTCATTTGGTTCTTGAATTTTTCATGCAGGTGCATTTGCATGATCACAGTTCTGTGTCACTTCTTCCCCTGGTAGATTAAATGCTGCCTAGCACTTGAACTTCCCGGAGACTCCGCTGAGGCAGAACAGAAGTGAGACAAGCATGCTTATTGGGATTGTCAATGCAAGAACTGTCTTGTTTCAAGAGGTGGCTCCTCACATTTTAACAGTTGGGCAATTAGACAGGAGAGGCCCACGAAGACGACTTCAAACAAGGGTCGGTTTACATCTGGAGCTGTGTTGTTTACATTTGCAGCTATGCATCTGAGTCAGTCATATTCTGTGGCACCGAGTAAAGAAGTTAAACCATGCTGCTCAGTTTAAATGACACTGTATGTCACTTTGGTTGTGTAGGCATAGGTGTAGATTTTGGGGGGTAGGGGGGACGCAGGGGACACATCCATCTCAATATTGAACACATGGGCATTTGTCTCCCTCTATAAAAAAATAAAAGTAACAGAGGGCTACTTTTACTTTGAAAAAAAAATCATTTACACCATAAAATGATGCAGAAAAGGAACAAATTTGTGCATAAAAATTCACCACAGTGCAGGAAATTAATTTTCTCGTGAAGGTCCACTAAACCACCCGTTTCATATGTGTCTGCCCCCAATCCCACTGTTGAAATAAAACCTACACCCTTGTGGGGAGGGCACATACGCTCACGGACAAAAATATGGTGTTAAATCCAGCTGTGCCCAGTATTCCACATGTGAACCATTGTTATAAAAGTTACTAATTACGACAATTTGTCTGCTGCAATCACATTAGCGAGTTTAATCGCTTGACCATTTCTCTACAAACACTCCACAGATCATAACTGCGATGTGCAAAGAAAATATCTTTTCAACTGTGATTTATATCAACAGATAATATCAAGTCTCTGAGATCTCATTTAAACTTAAAATGAGTATGAATCTTGTGAGTCTCTTTTCTGTCACAAACCCACAATTCCAATGACTGCCAGGAGACACGCTAATGATCGAGTGTTCAATTAAAGATTCCTTTTTCATTCATGCTTCATTTCATTTGTAGGGACCGATTCTACGGTAGGTTAATTAAAGGTGTTATCAAAATAAAAGTTGAAATAAAAAGTTTATTGAAGGTAGCCTTGGATACTCTCAATATGTATTATTATTTGTGTGGCAACAGGTGCCTCTTACAGCAGCTATGGGTTACTTAATATCAGCAAATTAAGACATTTCCATTTTCTTTTCATACATTTCTTAACACTGTGTTCTTTGAAGAAAATAGAGCCAAATGTCAATACATCTGCAACATATGATAATTACATTTGATTACAAAGAGGGGAGAAAATCAGGAAAACTAACTTGAAGAAGCTTATTGTGTTATTTGTAGAGAGTTTGTAGAGTGTTTGATCTCTGTGACTCTTATCTATGGTGTGCATTGTTTGCCCAGGTTATTGTTTGTATATCATCTGGCCCCAAGAAACAGGTTCACGGTCAAATAGACAAAACAAATACTAAGACAGGGCAAAAATTGCTTTATCAATCTATCCCAGATATGTATGTGATTGTAAGGTACAATGAGAAAATTAATCAATTTGCTGGATCTTTTGCCACTGCACATGTTTTCTACATTAGATGGTAATAGTGTAGATAAAGACAGGAAACACCTTGAAAGCTAGAAGCAGAATTTAACTGGGATGTTGCTGTCATATTTGAATGTGCTGCAAGGATGCCACTGTGAGTCACTGTCAAGCTTGCGCACAGAGTGTACAGTGCATACTTTTTATAGTAATAATTTTCTCTTTGTGATTTGTAATCTGTTGCATGCATGCAATAAAAGCTTTTGGATGAAAGGAGTGAAATCAAAAATGACAGAGGTTGAGGCGAGTGTGTGAATGCAGGAAGAACGTCACTGGTGATATGAAAGAGCGCTTAGCTGAGATCTGCCTTTTATGTGCCTAAAATGCTCTCAGATCTGGATTAATCTGTCATTAGTGGGACAGACAACAAACACTTAAAAGAGGGAAATGCGGGCTGCCTCAGACACAGGAGAGAGCAGCAGGCACTGTCAAAACATGGTGGAACATGCCTGTGTAGAACATGTAAGCAACTGGAAGTGTCTGGGGCCAAATTATACGCATTTGATGATGAAAGAGGGGATAGTTAGAAGATGATCCCTTTGAGTTACCAGCTTCCTCTGAGAGAATTCTGTTAATTTAACTTTCTATGGACCGCAGTTTGCCATATGATCTGCCTCTTAATTAATCGGACTCAAGGTTTCTTATAACAGAAACGTCACCTGGCATTTTGGCACTAGCTGGTTTTGTCTTGTAACATATAGTGGCAGATCTTCCTATAGGTGACGTAGCTTAGACTGTCGCCCAGAGAGGCTAAAAAAACAAAAACAAAAAAAGAAGAAACAATTCGACATAAATGAAACATGGTCAAAAAATCTTATGCTAATGGTCAGTCTGTAGTAGGGGTACCACCTCTACTCCTGGCAATGCAGTTACCTTAATGTGTTTATAAGATCATTACTGTCAAAACTTACCAGAGAGTTGATGGGTATGATAGAGGGAAGTGTATGTGGAGAGAATCAGAGTGCTTTCAGACCTAGAGTTAGCTTGCTTTGGTTCAAATCAGGGACTAATTTTGTAACAAAGCTGCATAACCAGATCGAGACCACCTCTTCAAGAAGATTTCAGTCCGGTTGTTTCTGTGTGCAACCGAGTGCGATTGCTGTGTTCACACCTGCCCAAATGAAACGCACTTAGGGGACAAATGAAATTGAGTTTGATTAAACTGCACCAAACAGGGCAGGTGTGAAAGCACCCTGAGTGTAAGAGAAAATGAAAAGGTAAAAGCCATCCAGGGTGCAGTATGAAAAAGAAAAAAGAAGATAAAATTTGCAAATACAATATTCTTGTATAGTATGGTATTCAAACAGAGTACCAGGACCACAGAAGTCAGAATTTTTAAATTTATTATAGTTTGTTTGCTAAGTTGTTCATTTGTGTTGATTTCTCATTAGCTCTTGTTCTTGTTTGGAGTAAATAAGCCACAATAGATGTTTTTTTGTGAGGGAGGAAAGGGGTTGCACCTGGGGAAGCTTGCCTAGGGCACCGGATGTGCTCCGTCCAGCTCTGGTAACAAACAGATTTTGACTTTGTAGATAACCTGGAGATGAAGATGCAACTGCAGGGACCAGACTCAAAACCCTGTTGCAAATGCATGATGGTCATTTCTCATGATGAAGGAGGGGGAGAGGGAGAGGCTCATAGATACCATGTGTCAGTTTGTGCGTCTGAACAAGAAACAGGGGGCAGGCAGATGTTGCGCATTATGTACCAGTCTACTGCCTCTAAAATTGTTCCGCAAATGAGGATCTTAATGAGAGGCAGTGTTCGTGGGTCAAGGAACAGCCTAATCATGCTAAGTCAATTGCATCTTTTCTTTGTGTGTGTGTGTGTGTGTGTGAAAGCAGTGAGCAGATGAACCAACATTTGTCTGACTGAAGAGGAGTGCCAGTCCTCATATTTCTTCATTTTCCTCTCTCACCCTGTGCTCCAAATCTGGCTGGACACTTAAGTACATTAGCCACACAATATGGAGTTGTCTTGTCTCACCAGCAAAACAGATGTCAAACTCGTGTCTTTGTTCATTTTCCCTTTGCTAGCATCTAGCCCTCAAAGCTCCCACTATGAATTCAGAGATTCAGAATGTACTGTGCATAATGTCTTTGACCTCACAGCCGATCATTAAAAGCATATAAAACCACGCAAACATCAACAGGGGTGAGGTTTAAGAGTGTCTATTAAAAGAAAAAACAACATTTTAAACATAACTGCTATGTAAAGATCAATATCATATCTCAGTGTCATTTCTCTTCGCCGTCATTCGTGTGTTGAGCGTTGATATAACAGCAGGGATTTACAGCCTTGTAAAACAGCACTCACAGACACAGGGGAACCCTCAATCTATGTATTCTGTGTTTGTGTGTGTGTGTGTGTGTGTGTGTGTGTGTGTGTGTGTGTGTGTGTGTGTGTAACGACACAAAAGCTACACCTCTCCCTAACATTAATATGTTTC
>JAPZEB010000020.1:2944764-2954835 GCA_029783705.1 Chaetodon striatus
ATAATAATAATAATAATATTATTGCTGTTGTTGTTGTTGCTATTCTTCTTCTTGTTCTTTTTATTATTATTATTATTATTATTATTATTGTACTGCTGCTACTACTACTACTAAAAATAAAATCAATAACAACAGCAATAATAATAATAATAATAGCCTTATAATAATTATTGTAAGGTTAAATTTGGTCTTTCAACTTTTTATCCAAAGGGTCCAAGGGTTAATAGGCTAATCTTGTACATAAGATTGGATTGTAGGAGGGTAAAAAAATAAATATATAAAAAATAAAGATAATAAACAAATAAAAAAATGCAACGTAGGGGTAGTTAAAAGTGTAAAGGACCTCTTGAAACAACAATATGGACTCCTCATGGTTCCTGTACCCGCTGTGGAAAACCACTGCATTCTGACTCAGATCACTCCGCCGTACGTCGACTGTACCTGTCGTAAAGTGTCGTGCGACGCAGAGGGACCAGCCAGCGAGGGACAGAAACGGAAAACAGCGGGCTCGTTTGAAAGAAGGAAAGCGTTTCGGTAGTTATTGACAACGGTGTGACTCACAGAGGAAGTTTGTTTTGGCTTTGTAAATAAGGCTACAATTATTACTTTCAACGGACACCGTAACGACTTTGCTGAAACTCTTCCGTTGAAGCACGCAGTGTCGTTGTTACGACATAAAGCGGAAGGCTGTCAGCAGCAGACAAGAAACAGAAAATATGAATGTTTGTTCAGTGGCTAACGTTAGCTAAGATAGCTGCAGTAGCTCTGCTGTATTAGCGAAGTGCTGAAAGGCTTCCTGTACAGTGTCGATATCTGCCTGCTTAACAAGTTATCGAAACGGGTAAGAGACAGACTGTGTACACTTTTCTTAAAGAGCGTCCTGTGAGCTTGATGTGTCATCCTGAGTGAGTGTGCTAAAGACATGTAAGTTAACGTTAAGTGAAGCCACGTTAGCTAACGTCAGATTTAAAGTACAAATCACCTGTCGAAACTGCTTTCAAAGGGATTTACTCCTTTCCAAACTAACAGTATCATCACCCATTTAAAACGAATGGGGCTTACATGCTGATAACTGTGTGGTCTTTCTATCCACAAGTATCCAAACTGATCTCAGTTCATATTTTGCTTTATTTTCAGTCCCAAAATGTCCTCCAAAGACGACTCTCGCATCCTTGTTTTGGAGGAGCAAGTGAAGAGTCTATCAGATGAGTTAACGCAATGCCAGGTATGTATGAATGTGTATTGAAAAGATGTGAACACACTGCTGGATTGTCTGTGGGATCTTTTATCTAAATAATGTATTTTACTATAGGAAACACTACTGGTTAAGGCTTGCTTCCTTATAACCTGATATTCAATAACATGACTTTGCTCCAAAGTACTAAAATTTATTGCGTGAACTGATGACAGCAAGTTAAGCAGTAAATGTCCAGTCAGGTTGCTGACAAGTTGTAAATTAGTACATGAACTGTTACAGTCACATATTTGAGCTTTTTATGAGCCTGATGAAGCACTGAGAGAAATATGTTGCTCTTACCAGTGTAAAAAAGATTCTTGATCATATATTTTAATGAGCTGAGTGTGCAGTCACTACACCAAACACTTGTGATTTATTTATTAGACTACATGTACATTCTACAGTTGCCAGCACCTCGTGCATCCTGAGCAGAGCTTTTTCCTTTTTTCTGTTTGTCGTTTCTGTCAGATAGTGACTACTTACTTAATTAAACTCCAAACCATTTCTTATTTTACTTACCATTATATTTATTATAACAGAGAAAGACCTAGGATTCACTGTACAGAATGTGCCATTGTGTAATGCCATTAAAATAAAAAGGGAGATAACAATGGCTGCTGGACAGTGCTTTGTCAGCTGTTTTTGTTTCAGGTTAACTGAAGCAATAATGGTCATTGTTTTGAGGTTTATGGCTAGCAGTTGACAGTTTACTGAAACGCATATCTACTATCAATAAGTTAGTTATTATTAAAAAAATAGTTGATTTTACTAAATTCCATAAAACATATTTTAATTGGTTAGTTGTAAACTGTTAAGCTGCAAGAGTTTGTAAATGACTACTCTTTATTGAATTTCTAGCAAAGACAGTAAATAATGTGCAGCACATATCTGTTTCCAGAGTACATTTGAATGAACTGACCCCCTGTTTTTCTATTTATTCATAGAAATACAAACCCAGAGACACAGAAATTGCTCAAGAGCAGATATGAGAACCTTTCATATTCACTTTGTGAGTCAGTGATTGAGGGAGGCTGTCCTTGCATACTCACCACCAGGTGGTGCCTAATAACATCAGTGAACTTAACCCAGCAATTCTCACTTTGCATATTCACAGTACCTTGCTGTACAGGTAGGTAGACAGCTGTGGGGCTCAGCAGATGATGTGTTACATTTGAGTTTTTATTAGACTATAGATACCACCTGACACATGGGGCAGGAACACTTGTTGTGGTTGAAGAAGTTTGACACCTCCATACCGTCAGACGAATGGCATCCTTACAAACTTGTATAGTGGTGCAGATCCATGCGTGCACCTCTGTAATTCAATAAACCATAAAACCTCATGCATTTGCTTCCAATTCACAGTACTGTGTATGAATAATTGTCAGCTAAATACTGTGGAACCAGTAAAAAAAACTCATCTATTACAGTCATGTGTATAATGTGAGCCGTTTTTTACATTTTAAAGTGAGAATTTTTGAAACAGTTTGTTGGAAACCATTTTCTTACCTTCTTAGATGTTTCCCAAGGTGATTCCAGTGTCATTTTAAGTAAAGATTTAATAGCACTAAGTAGACCTTTGTCCTGTAAACGTTTTGACAAGCAAATAACTGTTGGATGGACCTGCACTTGTATAGCGCCTTTTTAGTCTTCTGACCACTCAAAGCACTTTTACATTACAGAGTCACATTCACACACTGGTGGCCGAGGTTACCGTGCAGGTTTTTAAACGCACTTACATGCCAGGCGCAATTTAGGGTTCACTATGTTGCCCAAAGATACTTCAACACGTGGACAGTAGGAGCTGAGGATCGAACCTCCTGAGCCACAGCACAGCAACTTTACACCGTAACATCCATGTTAAATGTTTCTTTCAGTTGTAAAACACTACATCATAGTGCTACCAGTTTAACGGTGATACTTTGCTCACTTCAGATGGTTCCTGCTTACAGAGGACAAATAATGACTGAAGTATCAATAAATATGGGAATACATGAATAAATAAGGAATTAAATAAATAAGATAATTAATAAATGCTGAAATAAATACCAAAATAAGAATAAATATATTAATACATGTTAAAATAAATGTGGAAAAAACACGGATAAATAAATGTTGATAATTAAAGTGGACATAAATAAATATCTTATATGTATGACTACATTTTTGTACAACTTGGCCTACATTTATTTTTATATATATGTGTGTGTTAATGAGGTAGAAAGTGCTAACCTCTGTCTAAAGTAGGATTGGTCAATTAGGCAAGCTAAACTGTTTCAAATGATTCTAGTACATGATTAAGATGTACAATCACCAGTGAGAAGTGCTTTATCCAGTAGCGCTGTGTATGAGCCTAAACAGATTCCTATAAAATGAGTTATGCTAATGCTAACCGACACACTTACCCTGCAATCTCTGTAGAAAGTATTATTATTTTCTAGAGCTGATTATAGCCTGTCGTCTTCACTCGATCCTAGCTGAGGTTTCAAGACCGTTTAGTTCATACACACATGGAGGGAGCAGGTCAACAAGGCAGTGATCTCTTTGTGCGCTGGCGTCCCTTAGTCAGAAGTAGTAGACCCGAATCAGGCACATTTCTGTAAAGGCTTTGACGTACTTGATGCGTTGAATGTCCTCGGACACCGGTCCTGCAAATGTGTATGTGGTTCCATTCATACCATAGTTGAGGGTCTGCTCTGGTGTGGCATTCCACACATGCACAGTTCCTGATCCACAGTCCATTCTAGTCAGTGGCACTAATGCATCATAACGTTGTTTGCCAGCTGCCATAAAAACAAAGAAGAAGAAGTATGCAGATTAGGAAAGAAAATGCCAACCTCATCACAGCAAGATGAGCTCCTGTACTTGTTATTTTGGAATATACAGCAGGAAAAATAGAATACATAAAATAAATGTTGATAATAGTGGACCTCCTCACACAACCCCTCCTCTAGTTCTGCTTCCTGGCAAACCAACTAGGGATGTATACACCACCAACTGGACTGGAGTGTGGAACAAGAGATTATATTTTGTAACTGGAGCAAGCGCAGCCAGCGCACTTGCTATGCGTACAGTCTGCATGGTCATAAAAAATGGGGTGCACATGGACGTCCACGTGGACTTTACAGACATGGGTGGATGACAACATTTACGTCAAAGCGGGAAACAGGCTTAACCAGTCCTGTTTAACATACCTACACAGAAATGCAGAAATATTTTTATTTATGCACTGTTGAATCATCAACTTTTATTTATTCAATAATTCATTTATTTCTGTATTTATTTTACCATAATTATTATTTTATTTATTATTTATTGTGTGTTTCTGGATTTATTAATTTATTCCTGTATTTATTTATACACTTTTTTCATTGGTACTTAAGTCATTTTCTGTCCTTTACACCTGCTGCCCCACATTGAGCTGACACTGAAGCCATCCTTGGTGGTCTCTTCCAGAGCAGAACATCAGTGATTCTGTCTATCTAATAGAAACCTTTAGTTGCGCAGTGTACCATTTAAATAGTGGCATTTGAATACCACTGATGTCTTAAAGTCTCTGGCAAGATGTACTTCAGGACAGCCATTAACTACAAAGAGTCTCATCTGTCGGCTAGCAAATGTTCCTACTAGACCATGCTAATTTTATTAATATGTGGCTGAATTCCAGTGGCTTCTTTGGTATGTTTAGCCCATGGTGTTTCAGTGTCTAGATTCAAAATGAATAATTCAGCCATCATCAAACACACATGCAATGCATCTTTAAGTATACATATGGCAGAGGAGAGATCTTGATGAGGGTTCTGATTGAACACTTGTCTGTGGAACGGCTAATGGCAGCCAAAGGCCAGGCAGAGAGAGACCACCTATTTCAAATCAACCACACTGTTTAATTTCATCGTTAGCTGCATTGCGGGGCTGATTTGGTGAGATCTCTATCCTCATTCACCCTGCTCCTACTCTGTATACACACACACATACACTTACGCGCAGATGCATACAGAGACAGAGATCTACAGTCCTTCCACTTATGTGTTCAGCTCATGGTCTTATCAAGGTCTGCTTCTGCCATTTTAGTAAATAATTGATTAGACACTTTTGAAAAGGGGGTTAAAATTCATGTACTAATTGGAGACCAGTAGATTCCAGTGGGAGGGATGACTTTTATCTTATGATGATGTGAACATAATTTATCAGATAATTTTATATTAAGTCGATTTGGTATAATTCTGTCTTTTAATGTCAGAAAATGTAGTTTTTAGATGTCCCTCATTAAATGTAATGTAGCTTAAAAATGTTTGAAAAAACAGCGAGACAATTTGAATTGGAAATGTGTCAGGGGCTGGCTGGGTTTTTCTACTTGAAGATGACTCTCTCTGTCATCAGTTTTGAGTTTCTTTGGGGCTAGTTACTTGGGAACTGCAGTGGAAAACATATCTGGAGCGCAATTGATTAATAAAGAAAATGCAAGCTCGACTGCTGTGTTTTGATTTGGATCCCAGCTCTCCCCAGTCATGAATAGTGCATAATGACAAGTGTCAATGCTGGCTCCCCTTGAGTCGAAGGTCACATCTTAGCGATGAAAATTCCTGTTAAGATAGGATCGTGATTAGAGAGGGCAGGCCAAATCAAAAACTATTTTGTACAAGATAGTTAAATTATTGATTCACTACCCCTTCTGTCGTATGCTAATGTCATCGAGCATGCTATTTATTTTTTTTGTTTTTCAGCGAGGAAAGCTGAGATGTGCTGTGGCTTTCCGTGTAGGCCTCACTGCATTTTGAGACAAACTTATCAAAAGCTATTTATCTCAATTAGGAATAACAGCTGTTGACTCATTGAATCCTTTATTTTCACAGGCGGACAAGGAGTTTGTGTGGTCCCTATGGAAACGCCTCCAAGTGGCAAATCCAGACTTGACCCAGGCTGTCAGTTTGGTGGTTGAGCGGTGAGTAGATTCATATTTCAAATTGCTACCTGAGAGGCTCAATCGCTGAAAATTCCTTTATCTCACAAGTGAAGAGAAATATGTGTGAAAGTCGTTCAAGGGGTGTTTAAGGCACCTTGGCCATTCTACTGGGGTTACGATGGAATCTGGTGCAGATGCTGATTTAAGCCTTCTTATCCCCGGTCTAGCAGTTCAACCATGGAAACCCTTTTAATGAAAACACTCCTCCTCCGCCGCACCCATTCTGGACAGTTGAAACACTCCTGCCAAATACTTGTCTTTATCGGATAAATTGTGAGATTGAATATGACCTCTTTTGCAGGGTGGCTAAGCTACACCAAACACAGTGGCATGGGAACTTTCAGAAAAGAACAGAGGTTCAGGCCTTTTCACAGCTGATGCACACAGTTGGATAAATTAGATGTATTCCTCCTTGTTAAGAAAAAAACATTTGACTTTAAATTATCTTTGATGCCGGCATCACTGCAGTTTGAACATTGGTTGTTTTTACAAATTACATATGTTGAAATAAATGTAAAGATTTGTTCAGTGCTTCAGGCCTTTGCACATAAAGTAAATTTTTTTTGTATGCATTTTTTTAATCCATAATCTGCTAAAAATTGTTACGCACAGAAACCTTGCGCCCTGAGTTTGTGCAAAAATTGACAATACAAGGCAAAATGACATTTGCTCCCTTGCCACTCCCCACTAGAGGTACCTCACTGGCTGTCACCACTCTTGCATTTGGCACCGCAGCTATCTGAAGGGGCTGAGCTGTCCTCCCTCTCTGTCTCCACGCTGTTGCCTTCTCTCTCTCCGTGTGCAGTCTTCATCCTCTATAACATCCTCCTCCTCGTCATCATCATTATCCACTGATTATCACTATCTGACCTGTTGAAAGTAAGCTATCTGAGTTATGTAGGATACTGTGCACCCCGTTCCTCCCTCTTGTTGCAGATGAATGTGTCCTTCAGGTTGCGCCACATTTTCTTCACTGCTTCTTGGTCAAACAACTCTCTGAAGGCTTCTGACAGAGGCGAAAAAAACGCAGAAAATCAAAGCTGTTTTGCAAACTTTAATGCGTTTTGGAGTCAATTTGTAAACATGATTGACACAACATGAGGTCGAAGTCATTTTTAAACGTGCGACAACTTTGGATAAGAAATACGGACTTGTTGTGCAAAGGCCTTTAGACTAGTTTTCACTTTTTCCTTCCGTGGGTGATATTTTCTCTATCATGATTGCATATCAAGTACATTTTGAGGTTTGTCAGTTGTTAGTAGACCTTTAATAGGGGTTAAACACAGTGCAGTAGCGTGCAGAGAGTTCCTCAGTACCTGTGCCTCTCATTCCTTCTCCACACCCTCTTCAGTTCCTTTATAGCCCCATAGGAAACCCATCAAAGTATGTTGGTCCGCTGAGACTCAAGGGGGAACATGCACCCAGAGAGTGCATGTGTATTGTATCACCTGATGCGCAGGAGGATATTGACATGGTAATTGTGTCGACTCCAGTCAAGCGCTGGTGCCCACTGGGAACCGCCATTCAGCCTCCCCTCCCCTTCCTGTGTGGATCTTGTAGAGTGATTGGTTGGTTGCTCAGGACATGGTGAACACAGCCCAATATACAAGGAGATGTAGCTAGGCTAGCCTGCGTTCCAGCTCCTCCAGGGACACCAGATACTTATTTCAGTGTCTGCCACGGGAGAGGGCTGATCAGAAGAGGCAAAGAGACGAGAGAAAAGGCCGCACAGATGGGAGGTGTAGAAGGAGCAAGTGATGAGTGGAGGGAATGGGTGGCCCCTGGTGGCCTAAAGCAGTTGAAACAAACAGGTCCCCAATTGATGCCTTGTGTTTGTCTCCCTAAAAGTTCATTATGATAAAAGAGGTGCTAGTGGGCTAGAGAGAAAAGTTCAAAGTTTGTTGCAGCAGCACTCACAGATTTTCCCTTTTATTCACATTGGTAATACTTTTCTTAAAGAGTAGTTCTCAGAAAGATCATCTAGGAAAGAAAAAAGAAAATGAATTGCCTCTGTGTAAAGTGATCTTCTTTATTCGTCAAGTACCACAGGTGCACAAAGAATTTGAAATTGATAGTAGTCCATTAGGACTTGAAGACATTTTGCAAACTTTTATAAGATGCAAGATTTACACTGAAAATGAGAAAGTGTTACAAAACCTATGTTATATAGTACTGTCAATGCATTACGTAGGACATCAGACCAATCAAACTCACTTAAATACTGTATAGTTTGTCTCTTATCTACTGTACATCCATTGCTATTCAAAGTCATAAAACAATCACAGTAAGTCGCTTTTAAGGGGATATGGGTCCTTTTTTAAAGGCATGGTATCTGTTGATCTTTGGGGATATACTTTGCATTGTCCATTTGCTCTAACCCAACAGCCCCAAGACACTCCGTTGTAGATACAGATGCACCGATTCATTGGGCGAACATTGGTGTAAGCCGATATTGGCCTTGTTGACTACCATCGGCCTATTAGCAAACAAAATGACATTGACCAATGGCAGCAGCCAATGTCTTTCCATATTGTTACATCAACTAACGGCACCCTGTCGTCACAGTGACAATTCAAAACGTGTTTGGGAAGATTACCCGGACTGCTTCGGGATTGAAGGACGCAGTAAACTCATTAGCGATACATCAGGGGACGCACCATATTGTTTCCCTGATAATGCTACATCATGAGCAACAAGTCTGTGTTGACATCGACAGGCTGAGAGCTAGTAAATGTTAGCTGTTAGCAGCTAGAGGCTGGAACTAACTGCTGTTGGAGGTTGCATTGAGTTAGATCATGAAGCGTTCAAGTGCTATTCAGTAAAAATGAGTATTGGGTGAAGGTAAATGAAGTGAAGTGTTGAAATGCAGTCTTGTAAAATGTAGTTTTTGGCCATAAACTTGAATAAATATAGTTGTTGGAAGAAGAAATGTGTTGTTGTTTCCAGGGCAATGTAAAGTAGAAATTAGAGAGAAAATTGTGATGTATTATAAATATAGTAAAAAGGTCTTTAAAGCAGGTTTCTTTATTGTTTTTTATGTGAAAAGAGTGTTAATTTCAAGTTTGTTTCATAAATGTGTATGATTGAATTTGTGGTTATTCAGAGATAGTGTAATGAAGAACTGAATTACTTTTAAACAGTTGTTAAAATGTTATTTTTTTAATGAAGATTTCTCCTTTTCCTTGGCACATAAGAGGGAATAAATAACAACAACAAATTAAAAAGCTATCAGTATCTGCTATCGGCCAAATAGTTATTTTAAACCGGTACTGGCCCAGAATTTTACAATCAGTGCATCTCTAATTGTAGATGCTGATTTGTTTTTTCTTTTCTCTGATAGTGAGAAGCATAAAGCCGAGCTCAAGGACAGGAAAGTGTTGGAGATCCTCCAGTCCAAAGACTACAAGATACAGGAGCTGGAACAGGTACAGTACAGTTTGATCTAACCAGCTGTAACTTTCTGTTTTCACCGGATTTCTGTTAGATCTTAGACACATTACTGGAGTGGGGGGCAATTATGATATGTCTAAAATATTTACTTGATTAGGCTGCTAGTTGTATGCAGTTAAGATGCTTCAGAAAAATAATCATGTTATATTCATAAATGATCTGCTTTTCAAAAAAAATGTGCCACTGCATTTGAAATCCCTTTATAAACTGACCTTATTTACAAATCTGAAAATCTGCTGTTAGTTCTGTTGGAGCCACAGAAGGTTAAATGGCCTCCTCATCATCTTGGCCCAAGGTACAAAAGGAGGGGATTTGTGATTTATTTTTCTCAGCCACATTTTCCAGACTAAACTACTGAATTTCTGGTCCTGAGATTGCTTGTCTGATATTTTAATTACAAACCTTTTTTGAATGTCTT
>JAPZEB010000020.1:2954935-2971818 GCA_029783705.1 Chaetodon striatus
GGTAAAAACCCCAACTGAGACGCATATTCCAAATGTGCTGTATACATGACCAAATAATGCTCCTAAACCAAGAATAATACCGGCATATCCCACATGTCTTAATCAGAAAATGCTTAATTTGGAAAAAGGCCTAATTTAGAAAATCCAGATGGAATGGATCGACCCATGACAGATTCGAAATATTGTCATATTTGGAATAGTGGTGAAATATTACTTGTCATGTAGATGGAGTCAGCTTTTGTCAAATGAGGGATATTCCTTTAGACAGTGCTCTTTACTCCACCCTGGTATCATTATTTTAAATGAGATATAAAAGTCATCCTCACGACTTCCCGTGCTTGTTTCCCCATCTCCCACTGTGCTTGGAAGCATCCTCATTTTCAGCTGAACATACAGTATTACATCAGGCTGGTTGGATTTCATTTACCTGAGCTGCTTTGTGAAGTGTGAACTAACAAATTTGTGTGTTTTATCACTCTGGGCTTTCGATTGCGACAATGCCTTACAAGACACCTAAACTGTCCTCTGTTCGGCCATTATTAAGAACTCATAACCAGCTTCAGCTACATGAGCTCTTTGTAACCACTGCAGAATGAAAAAGGCACACTGAAGTGCTGTATGATCAGCTGGGAGTCAGACGAATAAACATAAATTTGATTTCCCAGCAGGTCCATTTAGTGATACAAAGTGACAGGTCACAACAACTGTCCAATGAATGTGTTACTGTTTATTCTGTGTAGCCTCATCATTTGTGTAAAGATGAAACATACTGAACTGAAGTGCAGCGATTTATCTTTTTTTGCTTTGGTTTGAGCCTTTGTTTGAAAAACCAACTAAACTATGGTGTCTTATCAGTTGATTTGCTTGTGTCACAGTTTTACTGAGCTGTTTTTAGGTTGGTGAATAAGAGTGTGTTACCCTAGTAGCTCTGATGTCACTGGAACAGCTCAGATACATGCGTTCACTCACACACACAAATTTAGTGCTAGGTCTGTTTTTTATTGTTATTTCTTTAGTTCACCGTGGAAAAGCATCGTATCTATATGCAGGCAACATTTAGATCAGCACCGAACAGTCACGTAGTACAAAGATATACAGCCGTTGTTCAGAGTTTTTCTTCTCTGTCCCCTGGTACAGATAATGCGCATCCTTGGCAGAAGACGGAAGACAGAGTGTGGTGGTGTGGGGGAAGGGGGAGGGCAGAGGAAATTGTTTGAGGATGAGAGAAAGATGAGAGGGAGGAAGGAAAAGAGGTGGTTCAATAGGACAGGAGGATCAAATTGGAGATGTGACGGCAGGAACTAAAAGGTCTGTGAGCATGTGAGATGAGTGACTGAAGGAGATTAGGAGAAGGGGATAAAAAAAAAGCGATGCAGATGACAGAGGTAAAGGGTGGAGAAAGAAGGATACAGGAGGTTTGGCGTGTGAAAAAGAAAAAGATGAAGGCTTTGGGAAGAAAAAAGACTGGGATAAATGTTTAGAATGAGCAACTGAGGAGATGAAGAAGAGAAAGGGATGGTGAAAAAGACAGAGAGGCCTAGGCTCCCCCAGGATTGTGCTAACCCCAGTAACCCAGATACCAGTTAGACAAGGAGATAAACCGTCCTTCTGCTGCTGCTACGGGACGGAGCTCCACTCCAGCCTTCTGTGGTTTTACAGGCTGACTGTCAGTCACTGGAGCCCTACTGAGAGAGGGGGTGGTGGGCCTGGCAGCCGCCTGCTCCCCTCCTGGCTGCCTGCATGGCCTAGTTGATTTGATTCCTCTCTTTTTTTTCCTCTGTTTGAGTGTGTGAGGGCATGCATGTGGGGATTTAGTGCAGTAATGTTGAGTAGAAATTGGTGCAGTGAGTAATGGTTTCATTTGTCCTGTGCTGTGTTGTGCACCTATTTTGAAAGCAGGAATTTATGTACTTTGAGATCCATATTTTGTAGAGAGCCATTACTGATGTTGCAAGCTGTAGAGTCAGGTAACTACAGCGCAGCCCTTTGTAATAGTAAGACTTTTATGGTATGTTTATACACAAGAAGTCCCAGGTGTCAGATTTGTACATGCTGTAAGATGTAAGAAAATAGCAAGTATTTGATCTGTACCACAAACAGATGCGTAGGCCGCTAGATTTATGTCCATCATGTCATGTCAATGACATATATTTATCACAATTTTAGATGCTGTCAGAGAAAATTCAGAATAATAACTAATTATCATTTATTACAATTATTTTTTGTATGCCATATTAACAATAATCTGCTGTTTAAAAGCAGGTAAACCTATGTTTCTTAGTTATGTGTTTTTTCATAGTTTGCTTAGGTGTCAAGTGAGGTAAAACTTGTGTGTATGTGTATACAGTCTTTAAATATGTATGTATTTTTAACTGAACACCTCAAACTCCTTCTCCCTCTTACCTGCTTTCTTTTGAACTGCCCCCTGAGTAATATTTCTTGATGGTATGATGGCTGACGATAATGACATCACTATGTAATTTACTCCAAATCATCATCCCTTCACTGAAGCATCTGTCATTCTCCTTCATTAGCGTCCCTCATCCAGAATCGTGTTCATTCCTAATGAGACTGGCTGTAATGGAGTCATCAGCTTGCCAGTGTTTTTTTACATTACCCTCCTCAGCCATCTTAACTGAGGTCCAGTCGATACAGTAGCTATAGTATTAACTCATAGGAGCATAAGATATGTGATTACGTCAAACTTTGTTTCAGTGTAATATTTGGGTCTTTAGTTTAAAGGCAGTGCAGTCAGCAGACATGGTGCACTGTTTTCTAACAGGTTTCACATAGAGGCGTTCCTTCAGTGCTGCCGTGCAGACAAAAAGGATATATACAATAAAAACATGGCAGAATAAACAAACACAAAGACAGTCAAGTGCAAGTGGTATACCAGATCACGGTGTTTGTTTACAATAACTTCTGGGTAGAAAATTCTTGCATCACATACATAAAATGAAACGGTGCTGAGCAAACACTGCCTTAACTGGTTAGTTTTTATCCGTCTAAAAAAGGCCCATCTCAAAAATTAACGTCAGTATAGTGTACTTTATATTTAGAGTATTCTTACAGCTTTTTCTTGCCATCAGACAGCCCATTCTGACAGGGAACTGAAGTTGTTATCTCAAAGTCACCAAACAATGATTTTACTAAGCAGTATACAGGAGTTGCGGGTCTACCGCTGCCTCGATTGGTTTAAGGTTTATGAAAAGGCAGGGAAACTATTCTCAGTATAGCCTACACTTAAACTGATGATTGATTTTTTTAGGTGGCTAAAATATATTTTGCAGCAGCCCCCCTCCACAGCAGTTCATTGCTAAGCTTCCAGGCTGATAGATTTGGTTTATCAAAGACGCTAGCAAAGCAACACAGTACATAAAATAGGCACAGCAGAGATGTCAAATAGGTCGGACCACTGTGTTTAACTATATATACAGCTGAAAATACCAAGAGAAGTGATCAAGTTTGCAGATTTCACATGTATCCACAATTAAAATCAAATTCCATTTGTGTACCCTGAAGTGATTGTTGTTGTTACGGCGATGTCACGGTGATTCGGCTTATTAAGTTCAGTAAGGTGCGATTGATTAAAAGTGCCATCACACATGTAAAGGCTTGTTTCATTAAAAACTGTTTAAGGTTATAATATTTAACAGTGTACTTAATGCATGTAATTCACACCCATGACAGCCAACTGACAGTTCTCCCAAACTTTATTTGTACAGCCTCAGCATAGGACGGCATCAGCAATGCTACAAAAGCCTAGAGAATAGGCTGAAATATCACATGTGAGGACAAACTCACTGTACATAATTATTTATAAGACAAGAACATGAGATCAAGTGCATGCTTGTTAATGACTATGTTAAAATGGCAATATTTTTACTGTAACAACTGTGTTGTAGTTTTATTAATCTGAATGCATTTTAAGCCACTACAGTAATCATATATAGTAAGAAGTGAACTGTGGTCTGTTTGCTTTGTCTTTGTAAGGAAGGTCTGCTGTTGCACAGTTTACACGAGAGAATACATTTTGTGAGCTATGAACGCCACGTTAGAATTGAATACTTTAATTCTGTCTGTTTGATTTCAACACGGCTTTGGTGAACTGAAAGTTTAACTGATCCGCAATAATGTAACTGCTCAAACTCATGGCTGTCACACAATCTGATTCTGACTACTTTACCATTTCCTCCGGTGTGTCACATTTGCAACCAACCGTCTGCACTTAGAGTTGTTGTAATTAAGTTATTCAGTCACTGAATCATCACTCATATTCCAAATTAGTTCAAAAGTATGTGTAATAGTGTAAACCTACCTACGTCTAATCAGCTAATCTGACAAATTTTAAATTGGCTTTCACAGGAAAAACCCATAAAAGTATGAATGAACTCTTCTGTTTTTAATACTTACATGCTTCTGTTTCCTATGTGTTTGGAAAGTGCTCCCCTTTAAACTGTTGGTAATGAAACTCGCTGGTTATTTGAGAACCTCATTAAAAACACTGAGCTCTGTGCTGTGTCATTCGGCCCTCTGACAGTCATCATCTCGTCCACAGTCTTGAGCCATACACACCCAAATAGTGATTAATTGGTTTTTCCTCTTTTTTTTGGAGATGTGATGGTCCACTGAGTCCACACAGGATCTTACACTCCTCTTAATATCTCCACTCTCCAACTTTGATGATGTTTTTTTTTTCTTCCCCAGTCCTCTTTTTTCTCCTCCACCTCTTTCTCTATATACTTTCCCTCGCTACTCCTTTCCATTTTTGTAACATAATTAGCTTTCATTTTTGAACTGCACTGGGAATTTTCAAATGCTAATCTTTCTGTCCTAGACCTCTTAACTTGGCGGAACCCCCCTTTTTTTCTCCTCTATCAATTGAGCACTACTGGGGTTCAAATTGTTCTTGCCTACCTCATTATCAACGTTTGAATTTATTTTCTGCTCTCCAGTATAAATCTCTATTAAAGCCCCTCTGTTCTTAGCACGGAGAGCTAGGAGTAGCGAGGAACGCTAAATCCACTATCTGGATATATCTGAGCGATTTCCCTCAACATGGCAATTAATTGCATCCCAGAGCACAGTGTTATTTGAGAGGAGGGTGTACCCACAGAAGGCTGTGGATTACCAGCCAATGCCAAACCCCAGCTGATGCAGTGTTAAGAGGCCAGCCTCCTCCTACTAACGCCACAAAGGCTGCCAAAAACCATGAAGTGAACATATACCAGCATCAAACATAAATGGTCATTAAAATCATTGTACAGTTTCTGCTGGCCTCTGGTTTAACCAACCTTGCAAATGATTTAATAGATCATCACTAAGCTTTATGATATTTTTTTGACTCAAAATAGGCACATCTTAATAGCATGTGGTAGCTGTCTGTTTAGAGCTGTGGATTAACCAATATGTAAACTGACAGATAATGAATCAGTAACTCTTTTCATAATCGATCCACTGCAACAAAAATGCCCAAATATTGGTGGGTCCTGTTTCTCAAATGTGAGAATTTGCTGCTTTTTCTTGCCGTAACATTATTATCCCCACCAGTCATAAACCTGGAGGAGATCATGAGCTTGATTGCGTGTGAGTGTGTGAATCATGGACTGCTGACTCCTCACTCTTCTTAACCTGCTTGCAAGGGCTGTAAGTCATTAATAAAATCATGTAGCAAAAGCATAGAGCAAAAGGCAAACACAAAAATCAGCTCGGCTAAAAACTTGACGCCTTACCTAGTCTGTCGGAGGCCACATTTTGGCCTTCATTGTGGCCGACATCCATAGAAGTTTGGTCTCACATTCAACTGGAGCATCTTCAGATTGAATCCATATCCGTTATGTTATGATCCACTTAAGTTAGGCATGAGATAGTAAATGTTTTTGTTATATTTGTCACCATCTTGACTGAAAGGGAGCCAGGAGGGACAATTCCACTGGGCACAGCTTCGTCACATGCATTGTCGAGTGGCCGTGATCAGCTCTAGCAGTTGCATCTAGAACGTCACCACCTGGCTTAGATCTGAACTCTACTAAATGCACTTTTCTAGTTGTAAAATTAATATCTTTGGGTTTGGGATTGGTGGTGAAGACATTTTCTGATGTCACCTTGGGCTCTAGAAAATTGTGATCTGCATGTTTCAGCATTTTCTGATGTGCTATAGATCTAACAATCATAAGTTTCAGCCCTATTTCTGTTGCAACATGCTCAAGGGTAAAAAATAATTATAGATTTTTTTTTATTTTTAACACTTTTTTACTTAATATTTACAGATATGGTTTTGAGCAGTTAGGCTTAACACCTGGTTATTCAGATCCTGGTTAGGACACAGTCCAGTGGCCAGAGTAGGGTATTAGATAGTCTAGTGTTGGGTCTCATTCCCAGGTCGTCAAATGCCGGCGCTTTGGGTTAGAGGTTCAGTCTGAATACCAATGCAAAGCATCTGTGTTTTTTTTAGAATTGACAAAGCCACCTTTAAATCCATAATGTAATCCAAGGCTCTTTTTTTCTCTCTTTCTTTCTCTTTCTCTGTGTCGCTCTCTGTTTTTTTTTTCTGTCTCGCTGTCTGCCACAGAAAGTGACAGGGCAGCAGCAGGAGATTAACAACTTGGTACAGAGGAGGACGACAGTGGACGAGGAGAGTGCCCTAATGAAGAAGGAGCTGACAGCTCTGCGTGAACAACTGGTCAATAACAGTCAGGAACTTAAGGTTGGTGGAACAAATTTTCCGTGGCAGTCTGGGCCTTAGAGTTGAAAAGTCTCTTTTCTGTGTGACACTGAGAACGACAAGTCCCCCGTGGCTATAGCCACAGGCATTTGAATCATTTAGAAGAGAAAGAGGATTGCTAAGCCCTCCTGAACACAATCTCTGTGTCTTTGTGTCTTCTCCTCTCGCCTTTCACCCTCGCTCTGTCTCACCCTTTCTTGCTTTTAGCTTTCTTTCGTGCTACTCACAACAGAGAATACTTAACAGCTGGAAAGTGTGTGTGTGTGGGTGTGTGTGTGTGTGTGTGTGCGTGTGAGTGTACGTGTGTGTGAGCGAGAGAGGAAGGGGGAGAGAAAGGAAAGCAGGTTGTTAACTTGCAGATAAATACTTAATGACTGCTTCAGTGGGGGAAAGTGAAAAGTGTGCATGTGATGGTGTGGCTTCTCCCTAATTATGCTTAGTTGGGACCTGGCTATGATTAATTGATAAAGGAATGGTCCTTACACAGTCTTGGTGAGGTCTCATGGCGAGAAATTGTGGGGGACAGCATCAAAGGAGACCTAGGTTGAGTCTAATGGGTCTTGCAGCAAGCACCATTCTCATTAGGAGCCTGTCATTAAAGCCGACACACTGGCCCCTGTACCTGCATGAGCCCAGCTCTTGCGGCACGGCTCGGCCCACGCCAGCCAACATCTGGCCGCGTGGGTCCAGTCATACAGCACAGGTGACCTTGGCCAATCAGCAGCCCATGCAGGGGGCTCCCGCAGCAAAGCCGGTCTACTGTTTACATATTCATTTCTGCCTCAACCCCATGGGTTGCTTCTCTTTTTGTACTTTTCCATCTTTCTTTTTCTCATTTTCTCAGTTTGAATCACTACTTTTTCTATTTCTCTCCTTCCGTCACCGTTGTTTATTTGGCCCTCATGACCCCCCACTCTTCTCTTTACACACACACATACACACACACGTCTCTTATCCAGGAAATGAAGATGGAGTGTAGGAGAAAAGAGGAGGAGGATCGGCAGGTGGTGCGGGCTCTAGAGGAGGAGAAAGAGGGATTAACTTCCCGCTGGGCCGCCCTGCGAGCTGACCTGGAGGAGAAAGAGAGGCAGGCCAGCAGCCAACGAGACCAGAGGGATGCTGCACAGGCCAGAGTCAAGGTATGAACATGGGGACAAGTCCATTCAGACACACATACAAACACAAAGTTGTACAGGAAGGGCCCCATCCTCAAGCTTTCCCTTTCTTCTGCAGACCTTGAACTCTCTGATCCCTCATACCCTTTCCTCCTCAGCATGTGAATATAAAGAGATCTCTGTAGCAAAGCACACAATTTAAATATGCAGGGACTATATTCAAAGGAAGGAAAAATTATAATTCAACATGGGGGAGACAGATCTTTCTTGGTTGGGGTGAAAAATGAATGGAGCTGACCACAATGGAAAGGAACTTTTGTGAAGTCATTTGCTTGTGTGGCTGCAAGAGTTTTGAGTAGTTGTTGTGAGTCATTCATTTTCCCCAAATTATGCAAGCAGCTAATTTTCAGAAGCTGTTCATTGCTCCAGTCGTCCGTATAAATCAATGCCTCCCATCTCTGTAGACATGAGACATACAGTGATTAGACAGTGACAGCAGTGCTGCTATTTAAACATTCAGCCAATCAAGTCACAATCAAAGTCCTGCAGTTTTCATTCACATTTCAACCTGCCGACTCTTACCATCCCCTTACAGAAATCCACTGCCTGCCAATATTTGAGTCTCAGTACATAGTAGCAGCGCACATTCTTCCCCTCCCTTATAGACTAATCGTTATGAAACATATTGCTACGCTAGTCAAATGGAGTCAGACAGAAAGTCTTGAATAAGTCAGGGCTGCAGAGTAATTACACTTGGACAGGATGGAGCCCAGCAACTAGTCTATGCACATCCATCACAGCCTAAGACACTCCACCTGTTCCTCATTTTTTGTATCATACATTGATTTGAGAGATGGAGATGGAGAACATGGGCTGTGCAGTGGATACATCATGCCAATTTGTTTTACATAGCAAAGTTTTGTACGGGAATTTAGAATTTAATCCAGTGCGTGTGTAGATAAGGTACACCTGCAGGGGGCGGACAAAATGAAAGAAAGCCCTAAAGCTAACAGAGATTTAGTGATCCTCCTTATTATGTTTACTTATTTAAACACTTAAGAAAGTACCTGCTTGACGGTAAAAACTTTGTCTTAAATAAATGACATAAAAAGTCTCATTAAGATATAAACATCAGGGCTCAACAATAAGGATTGCCTGATATCACGGGGCAAGTAAGTAGTAGCTAAGGAGTGAGCCATCTAGCTTCCTTCTCAGCTCTGTTGAAAGTTGCACGTGAGCATAACTGATCGTGCAAGAAAATGGTGGGGGGTTAAGACAAAGTTTATGAGCTGAAGTGCAAGTGGGCATTTCAGTTACCCTAGAAACAGGAATTTATTTGGGTGGCGTTAGAGGATGCGGGCAAAACTCCAAATGTGTATTGCACAGTTTGCCACAAGTTTGAAAGCAAGGTGGATTAAACAGGGTTGTTGTTCAAAGGCAGGTCAAGTCTCTGAAAAATGTCACAACATGACCATTAACTCAAGTATTGTTAATTGATAACTGCTCATAAATAAAAGTATTTGTATAGGAGCAAGTAAAAATTGGCTTTGGGCAAGTAGATTTCTGACTTTAAACAAAACAAAACATTAATGTTAAACCCTGAAACATCAGTTTTCCTGCAGGGTAACCTTAAGTTTACCATACGGTCCACAGTGTTTGTTATCCTCGCCATGTAAAGACACCAGACAAACATGATTGCCGTTTTATGTGCTCTATGTGTCAAAGCATCTTTTCATGTCTTTTCTTGTGATTTCCGAAGACTAATTAATTTTGCATATGGTTAATTCCGGCTCCGTGAAAGACTGTTTAATTACATTTAATTTGTCGAGGTTTGGGGACCTTTGTGTGTTTGATGCCGTGCAACCTGCCTGACACTAATGGTTTCTTCTCATGAAGAAAAAGCTGTCACTAACACCTTGTCTAGACCTGCTGCACAGCGAAAGCAGTGCAGTAGCAGCAGCTGCAGTCCTACGGCAGTGTCTCTCCACTGGATCTGTGTAGCCACAGTGCTGCTGTGCACTCAGATGTGTTTTGACAGTGGTTACAGCCCAATGCACCAGTGTAGTTACATTTATATATTGGAAGTAAATAGATTTGGAGCTTGAAAATGCTTTAGAATGCTGTTACCAGCTTAAAGTGTGACAGAAATTTGAGCTGTTAGGTAGAGCCAGTGTAGACAGCTGCATGGATTAAAACCGAAGAGTATCTGTTTCATCAGATGGATTTGAGATGGACAACAGGCATGACTGAAATGTGCAGTGCAGACAGCAGGTATCAGATAGAGGTTGTTTAGACCACTGGTTCCCAACTGGTGGTTCACGGTCCAAAAGTGTGTGGCGGGTCCAATCTAAATGGACCGCAAGTTATCGCGAATGTGTCAAGTTTGGAAAAAACACGCTTACTTTTAAGTAAAGTGAATTTCTGGCAAAGAGCTTTTATTTTGAAGTGCTGTTTCCTGCTGTAGAGTGAGTGAGTGATTAACAGACAGCTACTTGACACAGACAGCAAACTAGCTTAATGACAAGGCCAAATCCAAGAATAACATTGAATATGGTAAACTGTGTGGACCTTGAACTAATGACTAAGGAGAAATCTGAACCCTGTGGCTATACCAGTTGGGAACCACTGGACATAGCGAAATTAAACATTTCTGATTCTAGTGCAGAGTAAGCAACCTCACAAATCTGCAGTGGACCAAAGACTAAGCCATGTAAATGCAGCACAAACACATAGGGCTTAATTATCATGCTATTGTTACTCTTCTTCACCAGGAGTTGGAGGAAGAGCTCCACAGCACTCGGCAGGAGTTGTCCAGCTTGCAGAGCCACAGTCGCAGTCTAACAGCTCAGCTTTCCTCCAAAGAAAAGGAGGTGGCAGCAAAAGAGGGGCAACTCAATCAACTTCGGTGAGCCTGGCCTTAACTTAAGCACCACCCTATACACCTCAGTGTCTGTTTTCTCGTAACAACCACACCTGAATTATTTTTTTTGGGGGGGGGTAATTTCATTAGAAATTTTTAAAAAAAGAAAGCGTGCATCTGTCCTGTGTAGACGTACACGTAAACATCACTTCACATGGGTTCCTGTGTGGAGCAGTTAGTATATTGCTCTCTATGCTGTGAGGCTTGGGGGTGACACAGATTTCTTCCGCTCAGGCTCACCTAAAGCCACTTGATAAGCCCTGCATAGTGGATGCGATTTAAAAGAAGGAGAAAAGGGAAACAGGGCAGGCTTTGGCTAAGCTTTAGTCGATATGATAAAAACTGTGAGAACCGTAGGAGCCTTAGTGGTAATCTCAACCTTTTTTAACTACTTTTCTGTTTTAATGCCAGAGGCACTCTGACATGTCAGTCACATCAAGACTAGAGACCGTTCTTTAGGTTTTAGCTAGGTTGAGTAAAGATTTCCTCAGTGGGGCACTTCCTGGTACTTCCATGGGACACGACGCAATTTTAGAAGTAAACTTTAATGCTGCTGTTGCTATGTTGAGGGAAATTTAGGTGATTATTGACTTAAGAAAGATCTAATAAAACTATCATTGTCCCTGGTTCATCACAATATTGCAATTAATTTTTCAGTATTGTGAGTTACACAACTTTTAAACGTTTAATTTACTTATAAAATCAGAGAAAAGCATAACTCAAAGTCCTGTTTAAGTTTTGGGCTTTAAGTAGTTTAAGTTCTCTGACCTCCTCACACATTTTTAAATATGTTTTTTTCTATATTTATAGGCCTGAATTAAATCCAAAAACCTGGACATTTAATTTCAGTGTATTAATGAGAAAAAGAATGGCAGTACTGCTCCTTTTTTTGTATTGATAAACAATATTTTTATTTTAACAGTCACAGTGCATGTACAGTTTGCATTTGTATAACATGTTGCATGTGTTTGTTTGCGTGTGTGTGTGTAGTTGTGAGTTGGCAGAGGTGCAGATGCTGTACAGACAGAGTACAGAGCATGCAGCAGAGCAGAGCCATCTGATCAAGCAACTGGAAGGACTGAATCTCGACACTCAGAGAGTCCTGAGGAACCAAGAAGAGGCACATACTGCTGACACCACCTCCTATCAGAGGGTACACACACACACACACACACACACACACAAACATATGCCAAACCTCAAACTCGTCATTATTATAACCACTTTATTGCTCTCCACTCAGGCCTCACCCGCTGTGGTGATTTATTTCCAAGCTAGCTGTAACCTACAATTATTTGACTAGTGCCAGAAAAGAAGGACTTTTCTCACTGTATCCTGTTACTGTGAATGGGCTCTCAACCTACCACCTCTCCGTCTAATGACTGTACCACTGTGCTGTACACAGCACTTCACACAGAGGGGAATAGGGAGACATTTGAGGCAATTATGAGTCATAAAACATGAACTTTAAGGAAGATATTTGGTCATACTTCATATCATCTTCTTCTTTTTGTTGTGTTTTTATCCCATTTTTTTCTTCTCGTCCTTTCTTAGATGATCTTTTAAGTCTCTCCAATTATGATGGAAATAAAAAAACATACCCTTATAAAATAATTTCTGTCTTCATGCAGTTAGGCACATTTATTCTGGCCAAAATCTAGTTTCACAATATTATCATGATAATCATCAAAATATGCTTAAAATGGCACCAAAACATACTCACAGATAGGACACATCATTTCTTAGTAAATATCCTTTTTTAGGGTTTTCAACTATTAAAAATGGAAAAACTGAAAATCCTATCTTTTAAATATGAATTATGCCGGTGTTTGATTAAAATCTTTTGTGTTATTCGAGGTTGGTGCATTTGCTGAGTCTCCTTTTAATGTTGGTTGCCTAGAAGTCTTTTTGAGTGCTGCTGGACATTAGTGTCTTATATCAGGTTCCTCGATAAAATTATATATTGTCCCATAAGTGATTTTGTCTCTGGCTGACATGATCCACCCCATTCCCTGTTAACCCCCCACCTCCACCTGCTTCAAACCCTGTTTTCCTATTTGTGATTGTTGACAGCTGTACAAGGAGTTGAGTCAGTGCTACCAGGCCCTCGTGTCGAGTGAGGCCAACCTCCGTCAGAGTCACCAGAACCTCAGCAGCCTGCTGGCTCAAAAAGACCAATGCATCCTGCAACTCCAGGCACAGCTACAACAACAGCAGCAGCAGGAACAGATACAACAGCAGCAACAGCAGGCTCAGCACACACCCCTTAAACCCTCAACAAACAGACAAACCAACTTTAAGGTAAGCAACCCTCTTATTCTTCACCATCTCCCCCACAGAGGCCATCTCCTTTCAGAGTTTATCAAGTGTATCACAACTTGAGGCTAAAAGGTGGTTTTCTATAATGCCTGCTCTGCTGTAGAGGCTGTTGAACTTACATACTGTACATAGATGTATTTGTGTGGATGTGGACAACAACATAGGTATGTTTATGATTCCCCTGCATAATTTTCTTACATAATAAACATATTATATTATGATGCTTCTCTCAATCACCTGTCTGGAGCTAGTGTCTAATTGTCCTAAGGTACAGAGACAGCAACGTGTAGGTGGATTAGTAGGCACAGCAATGACTGACAAGCCCCAGCATAGCCTGTGGTGGTGGTCTTTAACTGAGAATCACTCTCTTAATATCGCTCTAGTTCACCCTTGATCCATCCATCGCTGTTAGCACAGTGTCTTTCATGTCAGCTATCTGATCTTCTCCAGCTCTCTGTCCTGGGTACACATGCACTCCCTGACTTTCCTACGTTATCTATCTTCTTTCTATCCTCCCACCCAAGTACCTGGAAGTCCTTTTAACACACTCCCGTCAGATAGCAAAGATAGATAAGAGGTGGAGAGAGGTGATTTAATTGGAGCCCAGTAATCTTCTTGAAGATGATGTTGGAGTTACAGTTCTAACATCTGTCAGTCAGCAGGGGTTTGTCTTTAGCTCACTACCTTTTGAACTGTTGCTCCAAGGCAGTGGAGGCTCTAGTATAAAGTTAATGCTGCAGCCATGTTTTAAGTGGGCTTAAACAACTCCTAATGATATGGTGATAGGTGTTTCTTGGACCACACAGTGTCAAAGACTTGAATAGTGACAGGTATCTATACTTTGTACTCTGCAGCCGCACAATCTCATTCCATCAACATTACAGGGCACCGCACTTGTTATAATGAGTTTCTCAATCTGTTCCACGGTATGACTTTCACTTCAGTTGAAACTACATCCTTTTGCAAATAAAGCAACTCTGCAGCTGATGCTACGAAAGATAATATTTTTGCAGCAGTTGAGTAATTTCTGTGCCTCCACAGACTGTAATTGTTTAATTTGATTGGTTGATGTTTTCTGACAGTGCTGCCCCCAGACTGGAAGTTAAAAGATATCAGCTCAAATGTTAAGTGAGTTACAATCGCCCTGTCTCACTTAACCCTGTTAATTTAACCAGCGGTGAAATATAAATGGATCATTTAGTCAGTAATTAAATACAGTACTGCAGTGTTCCCCCAGTAATTAATACTGCATTTAGAGAAGATGCAGTTAGTGCTGTGTGTGTGTAGTGTAGGCATGCATGTGTGCGTACATGCATGCTTGTATGAGCAGTATGTATGTGAGTGTACGTATGTGTGTTTATTTTATCACACAGAACATGCACTCCACCCCGTGTCTCTTCTCCATGCGGGTCAGAATGAGAAAACTCATCAGACATTTCCAGGGTTGAGATGTAATTACAAAAATACTGTGTATAACCTATGCTAAGAATTAATATGAACTTTTGTTTACTGAACACATGTAGCTGCTGTCTGGCTGATTTGTTTCTTTAACTTTCTTACCTACTGACATCAAAGTGAACAGATCAGGTATCCCAAGGTATAGCACTCAGTCAGGAGGGCTTTCTGTTTCCCACTCTGTAATTTCACTGACAGGTTGTGCGAATGTGTGTCTGCGTAGGTGCGTGTTTGACTAAAGGTGTGTGTATCCGAGCACATAATCGCAAATTCTGTAACAACTTCCTCACGAACACCTGTTAAATTCTAATGCTCAGGTTGTTAAGGCAGATTTGATTTTAATTTTAAATGTTTTGGTGGAAGTTACCATTGGAGGTGATCAAAGTGCTGATCGCAACGGGAGCACAGGGGGGAGATGCAGCGCTCATTTGAATATGGACCAGAGCGACTGCTTTGAACACCCCTCCCGCAGTGGTTTGGGGGGGAGCAGGGATAAAGGAGGTGGGTGGGTGAGAGGAATAACACCCATTGTGTGTTATACTTCCATGCTGTGTACCAAGATTGACTGTCTGTTCTCTTCTGTCTTGTGTCAAGTTAACTCTTTGTTGGAAGACTTCAGCGATGTCTAGAATAACTGAACTATTCTGTTTGCTGTCAGTTAAAAAAGTCATGCTATGGTTTTGGAGACTGTAACCTCCTATATAAATAAACCCGCAGGACCAGTGCTATGTTAAAAAATAAAGTTGCCTTTCTTTTTTTTGTAAATGGTAATGTGTCCACTCCATATAGACAAAATATTATTGATGTACCTAACTCTTACCCAACGATGCTTTTTATTGTCAATTATTCCGTTGTAGTTTTTACAATTTATCGTTTAGGGAAAAATGAAGAATACCCCCATCACAGTTTGCCATCGCTAAACTCTAATAAATATTCAGTTTGGAGTATATTTAAAACAAAAACTAGGATAGCCACCCTGCGGTTGTATGCATCCAGTCAAGTTTCTCTTACAGTTTACATCCATGTCTGTGAAAACATGGACGCTTCACACCCATTGTCCTGTTGACAGCATAGAAGATTTATACAATCAGCACAGCTTCAAGGTGGGCACCATTTCAATATTTGACCAAATCTCTCCCCTTTTGATCCTGAGATATGTTGCGTAATGGCCCGAAAGGTGTTTTTGCGAAACATTGTGATGTCAGTGAAGCTGGCCTTCAACATTTTGGATATAAAACTCTGTAAGAATTCTTGAGTTATGGCGCAAACATGTTTTGTGAGGTCACAATGACCTTGACCTTCAACCACCAAATTGTAATCAGTGTATTCTTCAGCCCAGGTGAAAATTTGTGCCAAATTTTAAGAAATTCCCTTAAGGTGTTCTTGAGGTATCACATTCACAAATATGGGACGGACAAAGTCACAGTGACCTTGGCCTTTGACATATTACCACCAAAACCTAATCAGTTCATCTTAAAGTCTATGGGGACGTTTGTGCCAAATTTGAAGAAAGTCCCTCAAGTCGTATTTGAGATATCGCATTCACAAGAATGAGATAGATGCAAGGTCACATTGACCTTTGACCTATGATCACTAAATTCAAATCACTTCATTGCTGAGTCGAAGTAAACATTTGTGCCAACTCCTTTAATGTGTTCACGACCTTTGACTTATAACCACCAAAATCTGATCAGTACATCGTTGAATCCAAGGGGATGTTTGTGCCAAATGTAAACACCTCAAGGTGTTCTTGAGATAGAGACAGACAGATGGACAACCCAAAGATATAGTGCACTTGGCTACAGCTATCGCAGGGGCGAAGGCATAAAAAGGAAGCAATCGCCGTATTGGGGGGCTGGAACCAGAGAGTGTTTAGGGATTTGGGGTCATAAATAACTTAAACGATTAATCGATCATAAAAATAGTTAGTAGTTAGTTAGCAATCTCATAACCGATTGGCTATCCGTCTGATGACAATTTAGCCACTTAGGGCAATGGCCAATATTTGGGGGGTTACGTTGTACCCAGTGGATATCCTTTATACACCCAAGACTTTCTCTTCCATGCAGTGGTCATGGTTTACAATACAATTACCAACGTGGATACAAGAATGGCGTTGGGTGGATATTTCGGCTAATATCTCAGTGAATAGATAAAAAGATTTCTGCATGTGAATGCGGATAAATATTTTAAAAAGCTAATTTTCATCAGATGATAGCTGATAGGTTTCGAGATTGCGTGCTTGACCAATGCAATCTTTTGCTTCTTTTGCTCTCCACACTGACTGTTGACCTGCATGCATCCAAAGCCTGGTCAAACCTTATTTGTTAACACTACTCAGACTGCCACT
>JAPZEB010000020.1:2981232-2992730 GCA_029783705.1 Chaetodon striatus
CAACCTTTAATATAACCTTCTTTCACATGAAAACATCTATAAAAATAGCTGCTCATAAAACATTTTATTATATATATTTTATAATTTCCTCTCTAAAATCTGTTTTATTTTGCTGTGAAAACATCAACAAATTTCAAGCGTATGTGTTCAAGTTTCTCGCGAAAAACTAAACCTCACAAGATTATTGAATGCATCATGAGAATGTTATAATTAACTCTCGCCCAATGATCATTTTTACTGTCTAGGGCTTGACTGAATCACAGTGTTACTCAGTGCAACCTCAGTGAGCTCTTAGTGCCAGCTACCGCTGACTAGCTCTCCTCCTGCTGATGTCAACACAGATTTGTTATTCACAGTGTAGCATAATCAAGGAAACAATAGGGTGCATCCCCTGACCATCAGTAGTAAGTTTACTGCATTGTTCATCCCGAAGACAAGATATCTGTATGTCCCAGACAGGTTTTCTTTTGTCACCAGAATGACGGGGTGCCGTTGGTGTTGAGCCCCGCTTTTTAGCCGGTGCAAAATTGATATGATACAATGGAAAAACGTCGGCTGCTGCCATTAGTGAATGACATCTTATTTGCAGATAGGGCGACAGCAGATGGGCTGACGGTGGTCAACAAAGTGAGTATCGGCCAATACTTATGTTTGGCCAAAAAATCAGTTCATTCCTACTTTAGTCTTTTATCTCCTGAGTAATGATTACAAAGCAGTCATCTCCATACAGCTGCTACAAGGAGTGGACACTCTTCACTCAACCAGCCACCAGGTGTGTGGCACTGTGGCATGTACATCTTTACAGTAAATATTTGATTCTTCCTTCTTCCCCATTAAGTCAAAAGAGTTGTAAAACTAAGGACATTAGCTTTAGGTCAATCATGCCAGCTTGATAAATCATTTTAAACCTTCCCGTCATTAAAAACATGAACGTTTTGAGTAGTTGTTGCTGTTGGCAGCTTAATATTCAAATATGATGATGCTCCAAAGAAACCATAAACCTGTTATGCTTCATTACACTCCATTTAAACAATAATATCAGTCTGCAAGGTCAGAAGCCGATGAAATGAGCCTTCTGTGCAGCCCACTGCTACCACCTAGGACACAATTTGCAGCTCTTTCAGTAAGTGCCTAAAGTGAAATGCGATTATTGGCTGAGGCAACGAGCAGTTCACAGCTGAACATGACTCGCAATTTGCTACACACAGTAAGTGTTAACCTGATGTTGTCAGGATTTGAGTGAAGTCTTCTTTTAATTGGGAAAGCCTGCATCAAATAAAACAAATACAAGTGAATTAACCTATCAATTATTAATAACAGTTAAGTTGAGGAATATTCAGTCAATTAAAAACCATCTTTAATTTTGCCATAGAAAGTTTGTACTTTACTTATTGAATCATTTTATTGTATTTCATTGGTGTACTGTGAACATGAGGTAGATTTAAATCAAACCTATACAGTTTTCTTTTAAACTTTACGTGGCATCTCACTATGGGAAGTGGCCCGTTCCCATTTATAACCGCCAGTGGCCCCAAACGTGGTATACTCATTTTCTTCCCTGTGAAGATCACTTGAGTTCCTCAGCTGTCTTTACTTCAAGGTTTTCCTCACCAACACAGCCAAGATAGTGTATGAACGTGGATTATCTAAAATATTTTTTTTCTTTTGCTCAGGTCGTGGTCGTCGAGTTGTGGCAGACTTATACCTTTTTCAGACTGCTTTAACTGGCAAGCTAGCACGTCAAAGAAAGCTTGCATGTTCGTAGCCGCTAGCCGTTAAGTTTTTCATCAGCTACTGCGGCCATCACTGGACCCTCTCAGGAAAACGCTGGTGGTGGCAAGGTTAAGGACGTAGAGTTCTACCCTTGCCCAGACTTTTGTGGTTTTGCCATTATCAGGGAAGGACAGCCATTGCCTCTGCGCACTCACATGTTTGGGAGTGAAGCACACGCAGACATTGCTTGCAGATGCAGATTACTGTTGGTTAGAATTCTCAATTATGGTTGCTGAAAAGCATAGTTATAAAGGTGTTTCAGCTTGCTCTTGCTGGAGGGACATGATGGAAGACCCCAGTGCAGCTCCACAGAGGAGCGTGGTGGCAGAGAGGAAGACGAAGCTAAAGGTAACATGGAATTCCTCAACGTTGGAAATGCCTTTTGCCAAAGAGAGCACTAGATGGCTAATTTCATTTCTCCCCACTTACGCATCTATTTGGACGGGACTTAGGGTTTTAGGAGGGGTGACCAACTCTTTGTGTCTTGAATCTCATTGCTACCTCATGGGCTCTGTTCAGAGATGTTTCTGTAAGTCCTATCTGTGCCAGTGCAAGCTGGGCATGTCTATATACATACATACATAACACCTTGACATGATGGTGTCTTTGTTGGTGCACTCAGTCCTCAGTGCAGGTTCATTGTAGTTGTGTATTCACAGGTTTTCGGCTCTTACATTAGACATGTGTTTGGCACTGTATCCTATTTTTTAAATTTATTTTTGTGCTCCTTTTTAGATTTTTTGTGAGATAGACTACATTGGCTTTGTGTTTATGTGTGCACCCATGTGTTTACACTTGGACATAAGTTTGTCTATGTATGTGTCTTGTCCTGGTGTTGTGTGCGTGTGCACAACATTCCTATTCACCCGGGAACTTGAACAAGTTCAGCTTTGAGAGCTCCAGACGCACACATGACACGCTGCTGCAATCATAAAGAAGCCCATTGATGACAGTGACCCCTCTCTCTGGGAGATGGAGAGAGTGAGAGGGTGGAGGAGGAAGGCGGTCGATTAAATGTTTCTTCTTTGCTCAACAGCCAGTGACACTGACCCCTCAGTAACTAAAAGTTTCACTCTTGCTTGCGCACAGACTCTGTTTAGATTCGGGCCTCCCTCCTCATTTCCCTCTTACTGTATGCCCTCCTCCCCTCCATCTGCATTGCACTCTTATGTTTGCAGAGCCATTACAGGGTGCGATGCACAGGTCAGGTCATGGCCGCCAACCAGCTGCCGAGCTGAGGTATACAGCGGGCACATCTTTCTTTGCCTCATGAGTGGTCTCTGCTTTTTATCTTTCAGGCCTGTCTTGTGGAACATTAGCAACAATGTCACAACATAGAGCCTCCCACACAAACAGAAGGCATTCATGTGTCTTGTGAACCTGCAGCAGACAGGCGTCCAACTGGACCAGAGAGAACATCTGCAGCAAATCTCAGTCATTTGTCAGTGTCGCCATGTCATCTTCCCCTGTACTCCCTCAGACAAAGCACACTGCAGTTCCTCTCACATATAGAGGAACACTAATGTTGGAATATTCCCTCGTTGTTGAATAAATCCTCCCCAAAATGTACTTCCACCTGAAAACCTATTTAGAATTCATCCTCTGTAATCATACTTTATAGTTAGTCCTCTTTACTTTTAAGTTTAGGGCTTTTAGTTGATTTGGATCCCCCTTTTGGCCTCTCCGTTTCCCCTAAGCACATACAGGCTAAGCCAGTTGGCCTGCCACTCATCAGGAATATGCAGATCAATCTGCTAATTAGTTGCATAGAGTCATTAAGGCTGAGTTAGAACACATGGTTGGCACCCATGCAGGCATGATAGCAGAAGCGGGCACACCAGGTCACTGCAGTCAACTGTAGCCCGAGGGCACATTCCCAAACACACTTGCATACTTAGACATTTTTGTCACAGGAAAATGATTTTACAAACATGTGTGCTGTGGTGATAATGTAAACATATCACAAGACAAGGGACATTAAGGACATTTTACTTTTTTTAAAAGTCTTCGACAACAAACAGGGTTAACACAGATCATTAAGAAGGCTTCAAAAGCATTGAATTCATTCATGTAAAAATAAGGCCTTAATGGGTATTGATATGTCTTAAATCAATCTTTCAAAGGTCTTAAAATACTAAGACATGGGAAGTAGGATTTTATCATTTTTTCTGACATTGCATTGTGTAATTTAAGAATAACTGATAACATCTGTTTTTTAAACCATTAACTGAATGTCTATGACATAACATCATGCAGATCAGGACAGCATAACCAACAACACTTTTTTTTTTTTAATGGCCTGGATGCAAAGAGTAGGATCTACTGTCTGCTAGCTAGCTGTCCCTGTACCGTGGACGACATGGAGAAGTGCGAATTGGCTGTTTAATTAAGATTTTGCGGCATGGCTGAACCTGGTACAAGACAGTGCATACAAAGCTCAGTGTACTACATGCAGAAGATTTTCAAATTCAGATTTGGCATAATGGTAATCATGGTGGTGAAATCACAAAATCGCCAATAAAACTCACCAACAAACGCCAGGTATTTTTCCTGTTCTCTTCTACCCTTGTCGTCACCATGAAAAAAAAACTTGTGTTCTGGTTATTGTAAAATTGGTCTTAAATTTCATTCAGAGTGGCATTAAGAAGACAAAAGAGGTCTTAAATCTAACCATCCTTAAGCTGTATAACCCCAACAAATATATGAGTTGCTCTTCCTCTGCTGAGTGCACCTGTAAGACATGTTTGCTGCCCCCTATGGTTGATACATGTATCATTTCGAAGGGGAACCCTGGGACCTGCGTTATTAAAATGCACCTGCCGTTTCTACCAGTCTTTAGTTTTATAACTTTTAATGAACAACAAAGCTTGTAACAGCCATCAGAACATATTTTTTTCGAGGGAGGGGGCTTATTGATCCATTGTCCTATCATAAACCTCCTCACTCCACCACCACCTCCTGCTCCTCCTGCACTACTCATCCACTCCAGCCCAAGGACTGTTGTACGTTTAGTCGCATTGCATATTTTAGCCTGCCATCTGGTCAGCCCTGCCTGGCACCGCAGGGGGCCTCCTATCCTCCCATATTCATATTCCACTAGCATATTGTTCCCACTGCTTTTCTACAGCGCGGCCCCAGCACTTCTCCACTTCTTTATTTATTTCTACAGAAGAGGCTGGCTAGCAAACTGCACCCCCCCCTAATCGGCGGCTCTTCCAGTTGTCCTATCAAGTGTAACCTGGAGGCCCCTAGTAGAGCAATTAGAGCGGCCTCCCTGCCCACCTCTTGTAATGAAGCCCAGCACATTCTGGAATCTATAGCCCCTTTAGTCTCCCCTAATGGGACATCATTATTGTCAAAGAAACAATGTAAATGGAAATGAACATACTCATTAGCCAGTCGCAGGGAGAAACCTTTGCCGCTCTCAGCTTGCAACTCCCACTTCCAAACACACACATACGCACACACAAAACCGAACCTCCTCCCTTCAGCTTCTGCGGACTGCTGCTCCAGCCAGCTTGCTTTATTCCTCTGGTAGCATGTTTGTTTGTGTGTGCATATGTGTGTACCGAAGAAGACAATGTGCATGTTTTACTCAAGGTGAGAGGGGATTGGAATGAACATGGATGATTCCATTATTGGCATTCACTCAGTGTTTCTACAGATGTTAATTGTTGCATGGGTTTGTGCCTGCCTGTGTAAGTGAAGTGTGCTCAAGTTCTCACCCCAGTGCTTCTATGCTTACCTGTCCCAGGGTGCAGCAGTGCAGCGATCCAGGTCTCTGTCCCCAGCCAGCAGTGCGGAGTCAGGTAGGGAGAGGAGAAGAGGGGCAGAACAGAGGATTAAAGACCTTGAGGAGCTGCTGCAATTGAAGGTAACTAGCTAGCATAGATGAATACACATAATATCCTCTCCTTCTCTCTAATCTACATTAATCAGTTCATCCCAAACTCTTCTTTATGGTTTTTTCTAACAGTGTCTCCTTTGTTTCCTGCAGCCCGCATCATCCACTGCCTTGTCTGTCTTAATCGTCTGTCTCAATGTTTTCCCCTCATGCCAGTGGCTGTTGACTGCCAGTGACTTTGAAATACATAAAGGCCTTGTTTACTGAATGGGGCACGTTTAGTAACATAGTGGTGTCCAGTTAATAGTGTGGTGAACAAGACAGGCACAGTGGAGCTGCTTGTTGCTCCGTCCACTATCTTACATATGATTGCTGCTATCAGCTGCTGGGTTGTAGGAAGGTTTGCAGCTCTGTAAGAGTCACGGTCACCAAAGGGTTCAATTGCAATACAGCTGCCACTGCCTCCTCCATGACCTTCTCTTACAGTGTCTTTCACACACACATACAAATACGTATGTGTGCGCACACAAACAGAGCGTGCGTAGGCAGTGAAGCAGCAGGAGAGGAGCTGCTCTGGTGAAAGTGGATGCAGCAGGGTTTTTTCCCTTAAACGAATCAGCTTTATTGGTCTTTTAACCTTCACATGCTCTATGACGTCTTTCTCCCACCATTCTTCATTCCCATGTATTATTTTCTTCTTTCTCTCAAATTCACTGCAAGCAATATACACTTAATTTTCACCTTTCCCCTATGTTTCTTTTAAGGCCTCAAAATTTGACTTTCTCTTTTATTTTATGTCAGCAGAGTATATCTTCCACTGCCATAATCTTTTTTTATTTTTTTTATTTTGACTTTTCCCTAAAGCGGTTGCCTTTCGTTATCCTTTCCATCTTTCAGGCTGACCAGTGAGTATGTGATTATGCGGAGGTCATCTCCCTTTGAACACAATCCCAGGAACACATTAGGCATCATTTTCTTGTCAGATCTGAAGTGTCTGAATTACATCACTGGCAGACACCTAGTCAGACGTTAATGCTCAGCATAGATTCAGACGACACGCATGACTGTCTTAGTTAATGGTGCCATTTACGTGTCTGCCAGTTGAGGGGCATTTAGCAAAGGTATGCACAGAAAAACTGTGATTGGCAACTCACATCTGTGGCCACATTAATGAGAGCATTAGGTCAGAGCATGATGTAGTGGTTATGTCCTTTGCTTGGATATGGCGTTGAGTAAAATGCCCTCCATCAACTACAGTGGAGATCTCACCTCCAGCATCTCATAGTACAGCACTTCACTCTGTCCAGTCCGTTGTTCTCCGGTTGATCCTATCCAATTCTTTCCAATAGAATGCCCTTCAAATTGGGTACGCCAGCCTGTACCATTGACATTTTGACCTTAGCAGCTAACAGCAGCAGACAAACAAACAATTCTCATAATAATGGCCTCTTTTTTTCTTCTGCACACTTTCAAGTAAACAGTAGCTGTTGCTGTGTAATTATTTTTCAGCTTGAGAACGTCCACAGATGTGTATGCTGGCTGAGTAAGGGGGTGTATTGATCTGTGGGCAAGGGTCTGTGGCCTGATGACCAGAACTGGGCTGCCCAGGGGAAACTCTGTAAGGAGCCTGGGAAGCCATGATGTGGCTAATGCCCTGCCACTTGCTCCATCCTGCCTGCCCCCCCTCCATCAGTCAGCTTCAACTCTTCTGTGTCCTCCCCCAGCTCCTAGTTCCACCAGTTAACACTGCCCTGGTCTGGCCCCTTTCATTAGAGCCTTGTTTTTGAGAGGTTGGGGGCAGCTTGAAGGGGCCGAGGATGTCTTGCAGATGTCCTCTGTGAATAATCCGCACCAGGGAAAATCCATACTTGTCACAATGGCAGTGTGAGTGTGCATCGTGAGTGTGTGTGTGTGTGAGTGTGTGTGTGTGCACCTGTTGTGTGTCCGGTGCATGTTTGTGCGCTCTCTCTGTTCTCTTTGTCCTTGTTAATAATAACAGGGCTGAGGGCTCGCATTTCCCTCTCTGCAGGGCAGCCGTGTCATATCAGCAGTAAACAAGCTCCTTCCCTTCAGAAAGCGCTCGACAACTCTCCCTAGCCCTGGCCACTCAAGCAGAAACCTGTCCTGCACTCTTCCTTTCACTTTCTCTTTTGCTTTGCTCTCTCTCTCTTTCTTCTCTTTCTAATTTCTCTGTTCTCTCTCTTTCTCTTTCCTCTGTTTTCATCAGCTGCCTTTCTCTCTTCCTTGCTCTCTTTCCACCTCTGTTTGTCCTGCCTTTTGAAAGTGTTTTCTCCATCGCCCTCGCTGTTAAGGTCAGTGTGATGGGGAGGAGGGGTGCCCCTGACAAGAAAAATCTATATGTTGTCTTCTCTTACTCCTTCTTTAAAGCTGGAGCCAAATCTTGCAGTGTTTTAATAGCTGTCAACAACAGTGTCAGCAACAACCCCACCGCTGCAAAAACCCACCAACACAACGCGTGCTGGTCATCAGTCGGTAACTCCAGTGAGTGAGTTTCTTCTCTGGTTAAAGTGTGTGTGTGCATGGTGTTCTGTGGCCCCATTGACTCGTCGTGTAAATGTCGCCCCTTAATGATGTCTCAGTTGCCCAGTGAGAGTGGAAGCACTTGTCAGGGAGGCAGTGGGAGAGCTGAGAGTAACTGAACCTGCTGGTTTCTGTCAGGCAAAGGTGTTTCAGCTGTAGACGAGTTTAAATATGTAGACGATGAGGGGCTTCTCTCAGCTTCCCTGCCACACTGCTGTGCCAGTGTAAATGAAGCTGACTCCCTATTTCAGTTATGTTTCATTTGACATGTACAACTTTTGGAGAAAAAAAAAATCTTGTCACTGTGCCTTACAGATGGAGGAGAACGAAGAGCTAAGGAGGGCTCATGATAAGCGCCGTGAACGCCTGTGTCTTATTCAGACCAACTACAAGACAGTCAGAGAGCAGCTGAAAGCGCTGGAGAAATCAAATGGCTTGTGAGTACACTGTTTACTGTTTAGTCAAAAACTCTTGTCACAGAACACAGTGGGGAAAATGGGGCAAAATATATACTGTATACTTACACAATGCACAGGACCTGTTGGTGTACGCAGAGGACCTCTGCATACACAAAGCAACTTGATAACTTCCAGCTCCACCCAGCAGCAGGCACTAAGAGACGTTTCAAAGCACATAACTCACCTTGCCTTATGTTAAAAGCCCTTGTGAAATGCTACAACCCTCTGAAACCACTCACAAATAGTCTTAGGGACTCATTGCTCTCCACATGTTGTCTGACAAGGCCTGAGTGCTGGATTTGGGAAAGTGGGAGAAATTCCTTCCTTTGCCTTTGAAAAGCTCTGAGGTTTTAAGCCCAGTCAATTTGGGCCGTTTTGTGCCAAGAGTGTGTGCGCTTCTGCGTCTCTTCTCCCTCAGCGTTCATTAAGATGTGAGAGCCAGAGGCTGGAGGTGTCTGGTCCTGGGGGTTGCAAGGTGTTTGAGAAGGCCTGTGGAGGGAGGAGGAGAGAGGAGGAGGGGAGCGGTCCATTTCCTGCCTCGACCTGTTATCTTCACCAGAAACCACGGGATTTTTACACAAAGTGTAAAATGTGCTGGAAAAATGTCATTAATATGAGAGTCTTTTTCTCTCCATTGTCTCTCCCATTTTTTTCCCACTTTTTCTGTGTCTGTTTCTTTTCTCCAACAGCATCATCAAGTCCATTTTAAAATGTAAATAAAGGTGCATATGTTTGGTGGCCGCGCGGGAGCAAAGTGTTGACCCCGTCAGCTGTTTTCTCTCTGGGTTAATTAAAGAAAACAGCAGTGCAATGTGAGCCCGTGTGAAAGTGGAGTGAGTGAGAGAGCGTGTTCAGCGCAAGGCTCGACTCGGCTCATGTCAGCTCAGCGCGGCTCAACAGCATGTGTCTGAGACAGTGGGAACAAAGACAGAGAGATGTAGAGAGAGAGAGAACTCTCAGAGTCAACACCAGTTGTGCTGCTGTTCTGCATTTTAGCAGGTTATCAAAGACTGTGAAGTGAAATAATGTACTTTTGTCAAAGACTGCCTTGATTTCGAGAGGAGAAAACATGTATGTTTGTGTGATAACACAAACAGGGCTGTGGTTAAGACTAAAGAGCTGAGAAGACCTGCAAATCCATAATAATACATTTGCAGTCTCAGTGTCAGTGTATTTGTATTTCATGACTGATTTGACATAAAATTGATGCAATAGGCAGCTTTGCCCTTTTCAGTCAGAGCCCTCCATGGCACCAGCCAGTCACTCAATGTTATGATCCTGGCATTCATTTGGCATTAAGCCCCATCCTTAAATAGCTGTTAAACCCACTGGGGTAATGCCAGCCTGAATGAGAGACAATAGAAAATGACTTAAATACTCCCATTAGTGCTGGGAAATCAGGGCCCTAACAAGTCAGTGGGGATAGGCGTCGAGTCTCATTGCATTTCGAGCTTGTTAGGGATTTCCCTGTAGCTTCCATGCTGTGTTGTTGCCTTTTTGGAAAGATGCGGGGGGTCGTTTTTGTTCCCCTTTTGTGTGCAGGACCAAAAGATATGACTGTGATGTGTCTAACCCCCTTACCTGCCACACACACATGCCTGTACTTACACATACCTCTGTTAAATACACCCAGTGCACCTTAACTAAAATATATTAGTGTTAGACATTAACATAATTTTTCCCATACCTTCTAGATTTTAGTTTCCCTCTTATCAATCTTCACCTCTCATCAGCAGAATAAGGTATTGAATTAGACAATCGGTTGCTGTATGGCCAGCTGCTGAGTGATGTCACAAGTGTATGTGATAACCAGTCCCACCCAGGATAGAAATACTAGCCAATCACGAAGCAGATGCAGGGTCCGTGGGCTTATTAGCATGCAGGATGAGCGCAGTTGGCCAGTCCCAGTGAAACCACCCTGCCATTCACCATTACCACCATATTTTCCCAAAATGGCATGAAGGAGAGGGGGAAAAAGCCAACTTCTTATTTATATTAGAGAAGGGAAAAAGTTTTTTAATCAGACTGGGGATGATGGGGGTGAGCAAATAAAATTAAAGGTTATTAAAGCATCCGTACTCTGATCAAAGTTGCGCCCATAAACAGATTCCCCCTGAATCAGAGCAATTAGCCGCAGCAGCGTGGAAAAGTTCTCTCTATTTCCTCCTGCTTAATAATGGAAACTAGGATACCATAGGGGAGGAAGCACTGAGGCCTGAAGAAGATAGCTCTCTCATGGCTCCATGTTCAACAGCTTTTAGGCCCACTGTAAACAAATTAAAATGTATAAAGCTTTACCGTGACTTAATAAAGCTTCATACACCTTTCATAAGGAATGCAGTTGATACACTACATTCCTAAAAATCACACAGAGCGAATTAAAACAGAGCTGTGGGTAAAATATCATGTACTTTTACAGCTCCAGGCAGTGTTAAGATAGCTCAGGCTGAATTCACTGAGTGCTTGCAGTAGATTGAGTAAAAGTGTATCAATCTCTGTGACTGTACAGTGAGATTATCCGTTAAGTAGCTTTGCACTCTGGGAAACTAACCCTAGCACACATATACACTTACATGCACATACACTAGGAATAAGTTCAAGGGCTCCAAATTGCTCACAGGGGCATTAGCAGTATTAAATGAAAACATTTGCCGTTCCTCAGTAGCCTGCAACTCCCAGGCACCAGGGTTTAACTAGTATTAGCGTAGTGTGGCTGTGTCTACATAGCCAATAATGACCACGGGAAAAGGAGCCCTCCGCAATAGCGGTGACCCTCACAATCCATTTCCACACCTCTATCTCATTGATTGAGTAAAAATGAGAAACTGTAGTGTGTGTGTGTGTGTGTGTGTGTGTGTGTAAAAGAGAGACAAAAATGGTAT
>JAPZEB010000020.1:3019050-3037455 GCA_029783705.1 Chaetodon striatus
CACAGGGGCCATCATGTGAGAAGTAGCATGGCAGTTTCTCAGAAACTTGTTTGTGTTGCTGTGTCTCCCTGATCCTCCAGCCATTCTGTCCTTCCCTTGTTGCTTCCTTCCTTACCTCCTTCCATCATTAAATCTTATTTCCTTATTCCTGTCTTTCTTTTTTGCTTTCCAGTATGCCCCATTTTTAATTACACTTTCCTCTGTGGTCTTTGTATACGTTTGGATCTTGAGTTTCTACCTGTCTTAAAGGAATACCTCACCCTCAAAATGACAATTTGTACATCAATTACCCACCTTGTGTTACGTTGAATTTGTGAAGAAAACTTTCTTGCATGCCTCTGCGGTGAGCGAAGAATCTAAAAATAGTTAACTTTCCTAATGAATTAGGGTAAAAGGGAGAATGTGTTTAACAGCAAAACTATATCAAAACATCTATTTACAAACTTTCACACAACTCCTGCAGTATAATCCAAGTCTCATGTATCCAGTCGTATTTTCAGTACTTCCTAAACATGCGCTTTTGCTGAAACCTTACTATTTAAAACATGTCTATGTACGAGCTGAATTTAAACTGATGCATGCCATTGAATTTCCCAGGAGCACTACTTGTCCATGCGTCAAACTGTTAATGTGGAAATGTTATACATAGTACAACTATACCAAAAATGCATTTGGGAAGTACTGAGTGTATGACTGGATAAATGAGACTTGGAGTATTCTGCAAAGGTTGTGTGAGAGTTTGTAAACTGATATTTTGACATAGTTTTGCTGTCATTTAACCCAGCCCCCTTTTACTCCAGTTGATTCGCTGTTTTTGGATTCTCCATTCACCGTGAAGGTATGTGAGAAAAACAAAGTTTTACTCACAAATTTGAAGTAACACAGGGTGAGTAATTGAAATACAAATTATCATTTTGTGGGTGAAGCATTCCTTTAATTACTGCGTTTAATAGCTGCTATTGAAACAATATTTAGCTGCCCGAAATCTAAAGCATGAGAGAAAAATAGACTTCACCTCAGTGAAGAGGTGTGATGTGCTTTCCTATGCCGCACTCAGCTGTCCCTGTCCCTGCTGAAGGGAAATATGTTCAACAGCATGGTGACACTCAGTCACCTGCTGCACGGTATCCTAACAGATGTCAGGATAAGCATGACCAGCAGCAGGACGTAACCCTAACTCTTTAGACCTGCAGTGCAGAAAGTTGGGGATGTGTCCCTGTCTTCCTGACACATTAATCCTAAGGGATGATTCCAGCTTGGGTCTGTTATGAGGACATTTCTGAGATCTAGCAACATGACAATGTCACTGCAGTAACGTTCTATGTGGTAAATAATAAGAGCAGTCAGTTTATCATACATGTTGTAAACAAACCAACAGTGTCGTCAGATTAAACCACTTGATTTATTAGGTAAAATCAAAACTGAGTTTTCCCACAATGCCAGTACTGATCCCCAATTGAGCAGAGAAAATTTGGGCACTCACAACTACGGCAAGTACTGAGGGTCAGACTAGGTCACCTTTATTTTCTTTTTCACACAAGTTTGTCTAACCTGGAAGTCCATTGAAACCAGTCTTATCATCTGACTAGCTGTGTTTTTTGCCCTGTCTGATGTCAAGTGATGTTGCCATATTCTTAAATCTTACCAATTACCTCTGAGCTCTAGGAATATGGCAACTATTCCCACATACAAATGTTATTATTGCTGATAGAAATAGTGGCTAAAAACTACAAAAAAAAAGACACAAGTTGTAATAAACTGGAATTATCCTTTTAAGTGGCCTAAGGAGCTTAAAAAACTCAGGTGGCAGGTGAAGCGTACCCTCTTATTTCTAACAAGTCTAACTTTTGACAGAATGTGCTCGTCATGCGTATCATCCAAATACAGGATCATTTGGTTGCTTGGATAATCTACCTCACTCAGTCATTACTTCCCCCATTTTCTCCACTCTGCAGTGTACTGTGACATCGCCTCCCAAATACACCATCCTTATCTCTTTATGTGTGAGGTGTCCTCCCCTCCTCTAACATGTAAGGGGCTGGGATTATCACAGGATTAGGGGGTGCAACAGACACAACTGACTGAATTTAAAAAGCTCAAGACGTTATTTAAATTTTAATGATAGTTGCACTACAAATCACATAAAAAGTCAGGCCAACAGGATGAATACAAAGTGATTGAGGAACTTATATAGTAAGACATTACGCTAGTGTTTGATTTATGTTGACAAATTCATTTTGAGTTTTTACATGTGTGTATGTGTGGCTATTTCAGCAGCCTGTGTTTCCTTATTTATCCTGCTAATGATTGAGTATCACTTGGAACGGCAGCAGTGAGACCTCTACTCGTGGGAGAAAGAGGTGTCCTTTTTTTCCAGCCTAATGGACCACCAGTGTATCAGTCCATGTCAGTGTCATCTCTCACCAGGGCTGAAAATGGCCTGTGAAATCAAAGCCTGTCTTACAGGAAGTGTCAATGCCACTCTTAATTCGTGCACCACTGCCACTGCAGCCGTAGCCCCACTGCTAATTCTCCACTCCCCCCTTCTCTCTATCACTCCTACTTCTCTCTCATTCACCCTCTCTCGGGATATGGCATGTGCGTCTTCAACAGAGCAAAGGAAACCTAAAACAAGAAGGATTCTATTAAAAGGTGTCAGCCAGCAACTAGATATCAATAACCCCCATGTATGCAGAGCAGAGAGCAAACCCCTGGGAATCTGTGGTTTCACTCGTGTGTGTTTGTGTGTCTGTGTTTCTGTGTGTGTTCCAGCATTTACCCCTTGTGTGCAGCGTACTTCATGTATCATATCTCCTATTTGTGCCATTAAGCATTCTTAATGTTTGAAATGATACCAGATCAGCTAATTGTGGCGGTATTGAACCAAACTTACTGAGACGTGTTTCTGCCCCGTATTTTCTTAATAAGCAGGCAAAGCGCTTTTTTGAGTTCCACCGCACACATGTGGTTAAAAGTGTTCACCTCAGATGCTTATGTTTAGAATCATTGATACACTGTACATTGTACATGATCAGCTAGTGCCATTATCGTTCATCACTCTAAACCCAACCACTCACCAAATGCTGAACTCCCTCCGTCCCAAAGTGCTCTCGGATTCTGCAGGATGGCTTTATTATGCATGCCAATCACAGTGAGAATTAGGCCCCATTGACCAGGCAACGGCATCATCTGTCTCCTAATTAGCATAAAAAAGGAAATTTATCACAGACTAGATATGAAAGCAGAGCCCGCAGCTCTCCTGTGGCTAACGCATACAGTATTTCCAACATATTGTGTTTACTTTGTCTCTGCGTTTATCATATTCATGTAATCTGAATTTAAAATTAAGACTGGTTTAAAGGACCAGTGTGTAGGATTTAGGGGGATATATTGGCAGAAACGGAATATAATATTCATTAGTGTATAATCACCTGAAAATAAGAATCGTGTTTTCATCAGCTTAGTGTGAGCCCTTCACACCGACATAGGGAGCGGACCCTCTTCCACAGACCCCACCATGTTGCACTGCCATGTTTCTACAGTAGCCCAGAACAGACAAACCAAACACTAGCTCTAGGTAGGGCCTTTACCTGAAGGCCACTTGGAAAGGGAGAGGTGAGTGAAGGGGTATTCAGTTGGTTGCATTCTGAAACCTCACTGCTAGGTGCCGCTAAATCCTACACACTACTCCTTTAAAGGTGAAGTGTGTGAGAATTAGGGGGATTTGGTGGTGTCTGACGGTGAATTGCAGATTGCAATGAGCTAAAAACTTTTGCCTAACAGAATTCCTTCAGTGTTTATTCTTCGGGAAGTTTTAATCGGCAGCTGAATTATCCACAGAGATCTCTTTTCTAAAGCAAACAGACCAGGTGATTAGAATTGCTAAAAACACTGAATAAAGCAGTTTCACGTTACGAATCAGCGCAACCCTGATACTATTCGGCATCTCAGGGCTCACCCACAACATACGATTATTGTGTGCTCACCCCTTTCCTCTCATAAGTTAATGTGTGCGTACTTTTTTCTGGTCCAGGCATTCAGAACATTCCTGTGAGACAAATTATCCACACAGGCTGCTTCCTTTCCTAAAACAAACAGACCAACGTTAAAAATCCATGTATTTCTGACGCAGTCTGACATGTCGCTGCAGGGGCTAGTCCGACACATGCTTATCTGTGCTCACTTTTTTTCTCCTATAACATGAAATCCAGGCATTCAGGTTTTCACCGGAAGCTGAATTATCCACAAAGGTCTCTTCCTCTCCAGAACAAATGGACCACGTGATTTAAACTGCTAGAAACACAGAATAAAGCAGTTTCAAATCAGTGTAACTCCAGCACTGCACATTACAGTTGGGCTTCTTACTACAGTGGCTGACGCGAAAACGCAAATGGCCTTATCTGGAGCCAGTGTTTGATTTGTCCATTCAGGGCTACTGTGGAAACATGGCGGTGCAACATTGTGATCTCCATAAACGAAGACCCACTCCCTATGTACATAGAAATGGCTTATTCTAAGGTAACGAAAAGACAACAATTCTTATTTTCAGATTCTTATACACTCAAGAAAACATACTTATACTAGATTCCATTTCTGCCAGTATGTCCCTCTAAATCCTACACACTGGACCTTTAAGTCAAAGGATTTTTTTCTTACAGTAGTAATACATTTTTGCATCGTAAATCAAAGGAAGCTGGGATTAGACTTGCCCCAAATTCTTCAAGTTGACGTCAAATTTCCTAGCAGTATATCATGTTCCCATTACTTTTTACTGTAACTCTCAGCATCCTATAACAAACATGTAGGTTTCCTCGGTTTAATAATAGTCGACAAAACTTTTGCTTTTAGTTCAAGTATCATTAGCAGTAGCCTAGACCACCAGTTCTGTCTGTCGGTTTGCAGAAGCTGACCTCTGACCTGGCTGGTAAGGAGCAGCAGAAAAAGGTTCTGGAGATGGAGCTGGAGCAGTGGAGGCAGATCACAATCCCACAGCAAACTGCACCACCAGCAGCACCAGCAGCACCAGTAAACAACACAGAATGTTCCTGCCAGGGCAGGACAGTGCCTGCCCCAGTAAATTCTGCTCTTCAGGCACTGGAGGCTGAGGTCAAACAACTTCAATCAAAACTGAAGGTTAGTGGTTAAAAGTTCTGAGAGGAACTCTGGGGTTAATGAATGGCCCTCATGCTTTGTCTTATTGTGCACGCCTTATGAGATAAATCTCTTAATAGGATGATGGTATTAAGGATTGTGTTCATTTCCAATTTGGTGCACTATGAAGCCTGAGTGGATAATACCATGAATAACAAGGAAGTTGTGGAATTTTTGGAGTATTAATGCTGTTTGGCTCACAAAATATATCTAAAAATCTACATTATTTTTTGTCTGTACAGTCAAAATTATGGACAAAGTAAGAAATGTAGTTAATGAATTTTTCACATTTTAGTTTGAATTTCCTTTTTGTAACCTTTTTATGCTTCTTATTATGCTGCATCAAACAGTCTACATGCATTTACTGCATGTTTTTTAGGTAGAAGAAACATATCCGTGCTATTTTATCAAACATCAATATTTCTGAGTCACTTCAGCTTTAACTCACCGGTTTGAATAGCTGGCTGTCCTTGAGGAGTTTAGAAACTCTGAAAGAAACTCTGTCAAGGATTTACTTTCAAATCATAAAACATAAAAAAAAACTAATTCTCAAGCCTTTCAATTTACACTCAACATCACCTGAAATTGCATGTGATTTCGACATGAATTAGCATTTCTTATCATTTGATCTTATTTCGGAGTACCTGTCAGACAGATGAGAAATGGGGAATAACAGTAGAGACGTGCCCTACATCATAGGGAATGAGGTGTGAGTGGTACCACAGTATTATCACCCTCTTCGCTGCCAGCTCATCAGTGTCACCGAGCAGATTGCTGCTGTCGTTACACAGAGCCGAGGAAGTCATGTCAGGTGACAGCAAAAGGGAGAGGCGAGGGATGCACCGTGGGGGTGCGCGCACTGTGTGAGCGCATTGTCAAAAGCTTGTGCTGGTACAGGTCCCACAAGAGACACGGGGCCCTTTAAACCAAAGTGAACATGCACGTTCAAATATCCATCAGTCCAATGATCAGAAGTCAGCCTGTCGTCATGTCTTAATATGTCACAATGCAGCAATATAGGAGACAATATAGGAGATGAAAACAAGATATGAAAGACTAATTTTAATAATATTAACTAAATGTTTGTTTCTGGATATTTGTATCTGTTGGTAAATGTTTTAGTCTTTATACATGTCTTTATATATGTATATTCCATTAAAATATACTCAGCAGTATAGGTCTATACATTGTTATTTTTCCTATTACTCCCCTTATCTCATCCACTTTGAAAAATACAGCTTTCCTCTTAACCTCTTTTAGCACCTTCCACCCTCCTGCTGTAACTATAATGAGGAGGCATGCTGTGCCTGACCTGTCATCAGCCGTGTCGTGAAAACCTCCCCCACCCTTTATCACACACACTCAAACACATTAACAAACACACACACACCGTGTGCCCTCCCCCCAGAGTGCAAGTGCGGAGGTCACAAGGCAGGTGGCAGCTAACAAAGCCCTGCGAGGCCAACTCCAGGAGAAGGAGGACAAGCTCCGCCAGCTGCAAGACAAGTTAGTCTCACACCTTTTTCTTCATTAGTATTAGTTCTTTTCTCTTTGTGTTTCTCTCTTACAGTTGCTCTGCGGTACAGCAGTTACTTTTTCTTTTTTTTTGTCTTTCTGCATCCCTCTCTTTGTCTTTGTCTCTCCGTCTCCCTGTGTCTCTGTCTGCATGTGTGCATGTTCTCTGCAGCTCCCATCTGTAGTGTTTGATTCCACCATGTGGCAGCACTCTGTCTGCTGCACTCCACTTAGGCATGCTTCCCCTCAACGTGAATTTGTGAAATTATGCATGTTCTCATGAGCGAGTGTAAAAAAATGACTGAAGGAATTAGTGTGTGTGCACATGTGTGCATGTGGGTGTCTTGTGTGTCATGTAGTGTAGTGTTGCTTATGTGGGTAGCTGATGCGGAGTGCTGATCAAAGCAGTGTATTGATTGTTTGTGTGCCGCAGGAGGTACCATTTTGGCCCATGACACTAAAACCCACACAGCATCACTCTGGCCTGTGTGCCACAAGTCCTAATGAGTTACATGGTTCACCTACTGTAGCACTCGTTGCATTACATAGTCAGAATGTATAGCTATAAACAATTCACTCAAGGAAACTGTGGAGATTTGAACAGTGTTGTGAAAGGCGTACATCATCATCATTCTGCATTAGGATCTCAGCTTTGAACTGAGAGAAAGGTACAAAGAACAACTTGGCTTTCCTCCCTCTCCTTCTCTTTGTCTAGTATGCTGTGTCCTCTGCCTGCCATTCTCAATAATGCATCCAGGGCATGTGTACAATCACAGCGGGTATGTGTTTGTGTGTGACCAAAGCACAGCGGATCACAGCCAGACAGAGTGAACATCCCTCAGCTGAGTTTCCACGACAGCCTCAGCCTCTCCTCTGGCTCTTGTCACACACTCGCTCACTCGCACACACATGTTACTCGCCATCCCTTCTAGCCTACCGCTCCATTTGCCTCCATGGAGGGACCCCTTCTCAGAATGAAAGACATGTCTAGACGTCTCTGAAATATACATCTCAGCACACACACAGGGAGCAAGGCTGCTTCGCCTTAAAGAAGAGAAGGGGGGAAAAAAGAAATGAATTTCAAAGTATACCGGCATGTCCTCAGTCAATATCCGGCACTATGGCCCTGCCTTATTTATGAAGCTGCTTCTTTCATCTTTAGCCCTGTTGTCTATCAGCCACATGAAACGTCCACCCGCACTTCATTCTTAACAACATACACAGAAATGTGCGCTCTCGCTCCCACTTACGCACACACTCTTCAGACCACTGACTGTTATCATTACAATACACGCATGTTTGATGAACAATATTGCCAACAAGCACAGAACAAAGGGAACAAACGTGTGAGTGATTGGGATATAGTTTGAGGCTCTTTCTCTCTTTCCACTAACACTCATAAATAGAGATCACACGCTCCGGCAGAAGCACCATATATCCTTCATTCTTTTTTATCCTCTATTCTTTTTGGGGTGCAGAAGAAGAGAACATCTAAAATAAATGTTGTCGATCTAATTGCCATTAGCATTGGGGCAGAGGGAGCTTGCTGGGGCTCTTATTGCTGCTCTCCGTCTTTAAGTCAACACCAGACAGTCATCTGAAAGGTTCAATATGGGTTTTCTCATTAATGGCCAAATCCATGGGGTAACCAGCCAGCGCTACTTCCCCCCAAAGACCCCAGGCTAGACTCCTCTCTCATTTAATTTAATGTCACTCCAATAGGACAAGCTCACATTTATTTAGCCAGTCTGCCCTCAGGCACTCATCCACCTAGGGAGACAGGGACATTTACTTACACGAAAGCATTTGCTCTAGTGTTTCGTCATCTGTTTATTCAAAACACACAAGCCATGGTGCGTGTGGGAGCGAAGAGATCCACTACATCTTTGAAATAAAGCAAACGGCAAAACCATTTTAATTAACTGCATCCTTATGATCTTTATTCTATTTGTTCTAATTCCCCAAGGTATAGACAACCATGAAAAAGTGCCTGGTATTTGCCTTTTATGAAAACAGAATAAAACATACTAACATACTGAGCCCTCTTAAAACAAGGCCTCGCTATAATATGGCTGCGCAGAATGCTGGAATATTGAACGTGTCAATACGGCAGGTTATCGAAAAAGGAAGTGACACGTGGTACATGTTTTGCAACAGTTAAGACATGAATAGCTTACAACACAGAGACTCTTCAGGGAAGTATTATCAGTACAGTACAGCACACAAACAAACAGTATTTTTTAGAGCGTATTCCCTTCATAATCAGTCTTTCCCAAGCCGAGTCCCCCTGCTGCCGTGTTTTTATATGTGACTGGTGTAATGCTGAGCTGAAAATAATAAACATTTAAATACTTGATTACAAGCTTTCAAGTAGTGTCACTGCTGATTCTAAATGCCGTTTGTCAAAAAGGACTCCCCAGTCACACTTAGTGCGGCATTCCCCGCCAGAGCACTTGTTCTAATATATGCCAGTTAGAATTATATATGCATCCCTATTTCACCCCCCTCTACTTACCCAAACAGCATGCCAGTGTATTTAGTTGTCATAATGAGCTGTCATGCTTGATGCACTGCATGGGGACACTGTGCCTGCCAGCTTTGTGCGTGTGTGTGTGTGTGTGCGCACACGTGTGCACATCTGTCTCAGTGTGTGTCTGTGTTTGCTCTGCTATGTAGATACAGCATGTGAGTGTGTTCCTCTTTATAAATGTAAATATATATGTGGAATTCTCACTCATTTATACTTGATACCATTTTTGCGTGTTTTTATTTTTTGTTTTTGTTTGTTTGTTTTTTTTGTTTCCAGGGCGAGCCACACGGAGCGGGATGTGAATATGAAAAGGCAGCTGGTGGAGGATTTGAAGACGAGACTGAAGTTCCTGCAGGAGATGGAGAAAAGTTACCGTGGGCAAGTGGAGGAGCTGGAGAAGAAGGTACACAAAATACACCACAGAAAATTAGGTATTGCATTCCTCAGCATTTCTATTATCCCGGATATTATGTCTCCTGGATGACTAAACAGGAAAGGAATGCATTTTAATTACTGTTACATTAACCCAGAGAATAGATTTTTACTATTTTAATTTGAAGGAAACTTGATGATAACTATATAACTTGAGTGCCTTAATCACAGCAGAACTGCTGTGCCCCCACTCCCTTGATTAGCTTCAATTTCTCCCCTCCCTTTGCTCCAACTCTCTACAGGTGAAGACTTTATCAGAGGAGGCCACCAACAGGAAGGCCCTCATTGATTCTATAAAGAGGAGACTGAATGTTGCAACCACAGAGAAAAGCCAGTATGAGGCCTCCTGTAAGAAACTGAAGGAGGACCTGGAGAAAAAGGTAGGAAACAGGCACGGTGCCACAATTTCTTTTTTTGCCACAGCACTTTGGACGTAAGGCAAGTATAGTTCAGTTGTTTACATGTATAATTAACTCCTCTGTCCCTGTGTAGTGTCATGATACACTGCTGTTAAAGGTGAAAAATTGTCATCATATCAGATCACAGTTAAGCAGCATGTAATCTCAGAATCCACTGGCTATCAGTGTGACCCCAATCTGGCCTCTGGGGGCAACGGCCAAAGTTTCAGGGGTTCCAGTGTAGCCAGTATCCGGATACTGAATATCAGGGCCAAGACTCTGTCTTCCATGTGAAGGTCATTGTTTACAGTCTGGCTAACAACGCTGTCTACACAGAATCATGATACTCTGTAAACAGTACCAGCAAATGAATGCACTTACGTTTGAAAAAAAGATAAATGGTAATGATCAGACAATAACCAGCAGGTTCTGAGATTGCATTTCTGCCGATGTGTTCTAACTATTGGTCAATACTACAAACACCAACACACTTTCAATATCAAAATCTTGTCCTGCTATCCACAGATTCTGAATACATGTGCAGATAAATGCTTATAGAGATTAAGCAGCATATTATTAGAAGAAAGAAAAGAAAGCTTTTGGGATTGGGAAAAAGTTACTTCCATCCATAAATCTTTACACCAAAGCTGTAATTTTTAGTCCTCTTCATACGTACCATGAATATATAATGTTCCTCCCACTTATTAATGTTTATTATTGTACAACTTTTAATCACAGAAGATTTAATAAGCGTATCTAAATGAAAAAATTAAAATGGATTCTAAGTGGTAAAACAATAATATTAAGATAAAAACATTTAAAACTTTAAGTTAGGTAAGTATTTTCATAGACATCTATATATTAGGAATATTTTTCTGTGATAAACATCTTTACAATTATTCTGAAATTATTCCGTATTTGATAAATGAAACACTCCTGGTGAAAATTGGAGCTTCCTATTCATTCTCGTGTCCCTAGATTGCACAATACCACTAGGAGTGGTCAGAAAACTTAAAATTCTACAATACCACAAAGGTCTCACAGGCCTGTGCTGACTCTCTGCTTTAATAAGATTGTTTACCTTCAGTTGACCAGTTCTCCCTGCTGTTTTTCTTTACAGGAGCAACGCATGCATGCCTTACAGGCTCGTGCAGGAGCCAGTGAGCAGGCTTTGGCTGCACTGGAACAGACAGCCACTGAGCAAATGGAGGGGTTGACCCAGCAGAGCTCCCATGCTTTGGACAGGCTTCAGAGACAGCTAGGCCAGGCCTACTCCCAGCTGGAGCAGCTTCATTCCTTCATTAAGGTGCTGTACCAAAGGGGCAAGGGATCAAAGTCTAGTGAAATCCTCTAGCTAGGCTTATACCAGTGTGGTGTGGTGAGCATGCAAGTTCTTCACCCATGAATTGTCATGATACTGTGTGTGTATACCACCTGTAAGCTTGGGTACATTGTTAATTGGGGCAGAGTTGAAGATGGGGGCCTTGGCGTGCTGACCCTCTTAAATAAAAAACAAAAGGCTGATGGGAAACAGAATGTCACCTCCCTCTCTGTGCTGTGCCAGACAGATACTGTAAAGCAGGGCTCACTTATATGCACAGCACCCTCTCAAGGGTCAGGACTGTCCCAGAGTTGCCCAGGTGGTTGTGGGAATTCTCACAAACCCCCTGTCGAGTGCCACTGTGGTGCTATTTTCCCCAGACAATTTCCCTTGTTACATTGCCTGTTCAAGGCAGGAATAGCAGTTATGCCGCCTCGCTATGCTCTATATATGGTATGATCACAGAATGGGGGGGGGCAGAGTGGTCTTGCCTTGAATCTGCCACGAGAAATACTGACTGTGCCGAAATGGTGTATAAACAGGACAGTCTGCAGAGTGGGATCATGGGCGGCAAGGCTTTGAGGTTTTGACATGTTATGTGTGCGACCCACCTTGTGAGATTTAAAAAGTAGCCAGTAGCTTGTAGTAATTAGTGGCTAACTCAAAGAAGGAGAAAAGGCTGTAAATATCCACAAATTGGGAAAACAGTGAGGTCTGAGAGCTTCTTACCCCCGAGCAGAGGACAAGATCTGCTGCTACATAACATGGAGGGTAAATAAATGATATTGACACATTAATGCTATTGTTGTTGTTTGGAAAGGGCTGCAGACACATATGTTAAATTTCACACTAGAGGCCGAGGCTGATGTGTTTCATGTCATGCCTGTCACGCCTTTTTTGATTCCCTTAAAGCTGCAATGCAGTGTGTAATCACACACTGGAGCAGAATCAAGCCGCCGTTGTTTGGTTCTGTGCAAAAATGCTAAGTAGGGGGTTGCTTATATGTAAGTGCAAGTCATGGACAGGAAGTTCAAAGTATCTAGCCCTCTTGGAGTCTCTGGTTGGGGTCCTCATGGACTTTAACACTAACTTGCTGTTTAAACATGGATTGGAAGAAACAGCATGCCCCTTGTAAACCTGAGTGGTGTTTTGTTGTTGGGAAAGTCTGGATGAGACCTACTGAAATCACAGCTCTGAAGACATTTTTTTTCTGTCTCTGGCTTTAGAGAGGTTCTAGCAAACTGTGGAAGGACATAGGAAGGGGAGGCAGGGCCTTGCTTGGGCTGTTGTTTTTGGCAGAAGTCACTAAGATAGTCAGAAAAGATCTGCAGTGGCATGTTGCCACGCTGAAAGTTATAGGTATTGTTGGGCTGTCATTGCTCTTTAGTGTTACATGGAGGTTAGAAGCAATTCAACCTACATGTATTTTATGTGTCCCCTAGGGTGTCTTGTGCGACATCTTAAGGAATTTGGGATGAGTGCAGTAACTAAATAACAGCAGTGACGGTCTTTATTTTCAAGGAGTGGAGTGTCCAGTTTGATGGTCTCAGGACCTAATCACTGCTTTCTAAAGATTATATGGTTGTGATGGCTTCATTAAACAACAAGTTTCAGCACAGTTTTCAGGTGTACAGTGGTTAGGATGAGAGTCAGGACCTATATGTCCGAGGTAATGGTTCTGTGGATTGGCCCCTAATGCCTGGGAGCTAGTCGCTGCCACTGGTGAGGAAGTATAAGAGTCTCAGTGTTGTTCTAAAGTGGAAATAAATTGATTGCTTTACAGTTTCTCTCTCAGTCACCCATACAAGGTATTAGTCTAACCATCAGGCGAAATTAGGGTTCAGTATGTTACTCAAGGACACTGTAACATTGAATTAACGGCCGATCTTGTTGTTTGTCGACAGTCGACTCTACCTTTTGAGCTGCAGCAACCCAAGATGGAGAATTAAATCAACAAGTGAAATAACACGGTGTTGCAGTGTTGCACTGTTGTAGTGTAGAGGGAACTTAACCCCCAGGTGAAGCTCTCAATTTGCCTGGCCGCCAACATTTCAGCCTGTGAGGTAGGTAGTAATTGCAAGAATAACAGTTGATCATTTGATAACCTAAAGGTTGTCCAGGAGGAGTTCAGAGTAGAACCATCGGATTGAAAGGAACAAGCTGAGATGGTTTAGGAATCTGATCAGGACGTCAGCTGGATGCCTCCCTGTAGATGTATTCTGTGAATGTCCAACTGGGAGGAAACCCAGACCCAGACCCAGAACACACTGGAGGGATTACACATCCCACCTGGCATGGGCAAGCCTCAGGATCCCCCAGGAGCAGCTTGGGGATGCAGCTAGGTAGAGGGATGTCAACACTACCTTGCTTTACCTGCAGGCACCCCAACAGAATCCCCCGTTAGTGTCAGCAGATGGACGGATTTGTAACAATGTGTAAATGTACCAGTACGCATTTGCACTTTCTTCCAGTGAGACACAGGCCACAACTGTGAGAATACCATGTACCCAACGGAAATGGGTACTATTGTCTTTGTCGAGGCCTAATCCATCACCTTGAGGTGTTTGTGTCAGTCTGTGTGTGTGTCTGGCAGAGACAGATAAAGACTGTCCATCAACTCCGTTTAGCTGACACCTGTCTATCAAATGAGGAAACGGCTTGGCAGAGATAGATAGTGGTGGCAGTGTATTTGCACACACACACATAAATCAAGTGGCAGATCATGTGTACGGTTTAGGGGTTATTCTCCATTTCTTTTGTCTTCACAAGCCAGAAATATTAGACATGACTAAAACTGTTCTTGTCCTTGTATTGCTCACTTGCATCTGAGAATTGGAGGCGAATAGATCAGATTTTTCTCTCTCAACTAAACCTTTAGCCTTTTCACACACACACACACACACACATATATAGTGATGAAGACACACATGCATACAATCTACATATAACCTATGAATAGAGGCTGCATTACAGGTGAAAGCTCACACATATAGAAATGCATAGGAATACAGTTCACGCTCATATAACTCCTCTCTTCCATTCCCATAACCCAAGGCTGCTGGGGCCATTGTGTTGTTGTTGAGGATTCACATCATTGTTTGCCTCCCCCTGGCTCCTGTGATTCCCTATAAGAACACCAAGCCCTTTGATTGGACTGCCTGACGTCCGGAGGAGATTTACTCTTGTCATGTATTGATCAGGACCGGAGGGCTGCGCATGTGTGTGTGTGGATAGATGTGTCTGTGTGTGTCTTTATGAGCTTGTTTTTTTTGTTCTTTGTGCCTGTATGTACTGTGTGTGTGTGTGTATTTGTGTGTGGAGATTTTTTTTTTTTTTTTATTGTGTGCCAGAAAACCCTTTTGGCCCCTGCACACGCCCCAGGCTGTAAGCACTGCTGTTGAACTGCTAAACAGTGGCCCTGCATGTAGTGACTACTGCACAACACACATATACACACACACAAAGACACACACACACACACACACACACACTAAAGGTAGTTCTCTTGTAAAGAATATTTTGGCTTGTCATCCCTGCTGAAAAGTACAACATTGTGCAGAGTTTGGGTAATACCTTTTTCCTGAAGAGGAGTATTTTTGTCATCATTTGAAATTGCATTAGATCTTGGATATAAAGTGACCTACAGCCATGATGTAACAGCACATTTAGAAGTGTTCCGATACCATTCCTGATTTCCTGATACCGATTCCGATACCTGAACTTGTGTATCGGCAGATACCAAGTACCGATCTAATACGATTGCATTAAAAAAACAAAACAGCTGTATACTACTACTATATATACTATACTGACGGTATTGCTGACATTTTGCCAACAGCCAACGTTAAACTACTTACCGAAAATAAATTCCTCTTCACCGCTCTAAAACAGTAGTTGCCAGTGGCTGCACAGCGCAACTTGCTGTGTAGGCCATTGTTTTTAAGCAGCACAGAAAAAGTGATTTCCAGGAAGTACGGATGAGAAAGTACTTAAAGTTTATTAATTAATTATAGCAGTATTGGATCAGTACTTAGACTAGCGTACTCGCTGATATCCAATCCAGCATTTCAGGCAGTATCTGCGACTTTTCCATACCTTCATACCTGCAGGTATACAGTATATGACGGTATTTGTTTAAAAAACAAAAACACAATAGCAGAGATACTGGTGATAGAAGTCATTGTAGCATGTATGTCATTGCCTATCCTACAAAGCTGTGTTTCCATCATGCAGTTAGCCTACTTAGACAAGTCTTGCTGGGTTTAAATACTTATGGCCGATCAAATTATGAGCAGATAGGAAATAAGCACCCTCCTTGCTGGAGGACCCGCTGACACTTGTTGCCGCAGTGGATACCAACACATTAGTGAACTGAATGGAGATGATGTATTGAATAAAATCATGTAACTAATAAACTGCTTTTGTAGTTGGAAGAAGTCGTCTTAACATAAAGTCATATGTGGCAATACTTCCAGACATGGGCACAGGCATTTTTCTTTTTACTAGTCCTGTAATGTTATCCCCACCACTCACATTCACGATCCTTCTCAGTTCAGTTGTTGGTGCCACCAGTAGAAACTGTTTGCTCTGCACTACAATACAGCACATTGCCTCAATATGTATAATATCTGTATCATTTTAAGAGAAAGCACAGTGTCTGTATTTTTGATGATATTGAAAATTGTACCCAAGGGATGGTGCAGATAGGCAAAAACAGAACAAAAGGAAATAACACACACAAATCAGGTATTACAAGGAAAAATGTTCCTATCAAAATTTGTTTTAAGCAACGGGTAATGTGCTAGCAAGCCTTATCAACTCAGGCAGCAATTCCAGAGCCTGGAGGTCCTGATGTACCCCAGGATACTGTAATACACTGAGACTGTCCAAGCCTAATCGGTACAACTCTTAACACATTTACCTTTGACTACCTTACAGTATATACCTTTCATAAACCTGTTCTGTAAAAGGTGCTTACATAATCAAACATCTTACTGAAGTTTGTAGGGAAGTAAACAGCAGTTTTTTTTAACATCAGTGCCTGCATAATCTAACAAAATTAAAGCATTTTTTTCCTCCCGCTTTGCTCTTTATATTTTTGAATGGCCCTTTGTGTCCTCATGTGTGTGAAGAGGTTCAGAGGTAGCTAGTTATTAAAGAGGATATCTTTTTGCTGCTCATTTGATCCCCATCTCTATGCCCTAATCCTCGTCCTGTCTAAATTGCTCCTCTGGCAATTGTGATTGTGTACTAGCCAGACTAAGAGCTCTTTACAAACACACACAGACACAACACCTTCCATGTATGTATATGAGTAGCGTGTGTGTGTGTGTGTGTGTGTGTGTGTGTATGTGTGTATGTGCGTAGGTGCGCGCGCGCTTGCATATCCCCCTCCAACCCTTTGTCTCTCCCAGGGCTGAGAATGAGTGATAAATTCACCCCTTAATCTCTTTCTGGATTCTTCCACATGCAGGGTTTAGGTCAATTGAATGTAACCCTTGCCTAGTGACAGTGAATATCTATTAGGCTGTAAATAAAAGAATAGGATCTCCAACTGTTAGTTAATGAGCTGTGTATTCCTTAAGGGTAAACACGGCACTCAGATCACAAAAAAGAGCAAAAGCTGCCGTCCTTCATTAGGAGGTGGACGGCGGTTATGATTTCTGCTCGTCCTCTTTAATCAGTGCTGTTCTGCTTATTTTTTCGCAGGCGTAATGGGCCACCTATGAAACTGAAAATTTAAAATTAAATTAAACTGGTCACTGCTCTGTTATCTAGAAGAAGCAAATCAAGAGCATCTGAGCTTGCTGGCTTTTGACTTTAGAGTAGGGTTGGGCGATTAATAATTTTAATTTCAGCTACAATTTCGGCTTCCAGTTGTTATGAAAACAAATAATTGAGATTAAGCAATTATTGTGCCATAGTGATGCTTTCATTTTGTCTTGTGTTATAACTCCAGCACGCTCCTTTTCTTCACAGTTCAGCATTAACTTGGTGACTTTCTCACAACATTAAGCTCTTGGTGACTTTATTTTTAAAAAGCAACTTATTTTTACCATCAGCAAAAAAGCTAAACATATATTAAAATATATGACATTGTAATTAATTTCCATGCATGCTCCTTAGAGTAATCGCAGTCCAATGCTCCTCTGCCAAGAGTGCAGGGTCACTCCCCTTCCTTTTACCCTGTATTTTTTATATCCATGTATTAGATTATTTATCTATTTTTCTTTTTTCTTTTTTAAATTTCTTCTTCAGTTAAATTAGATTTGAAGAGTTAAGAAAATCACTGTTAAAGAAACAATAAAAAAAAAAAGTCACTACATGCATGTTTCCAAAGTCAAAGAGTAATTGTGTAAAGTAATCATGATCTCAATACTGACCAAAACAATCATGCTTATGATTTTTGCCATGATCGATAAGCCCTCCTTCAATTCACACTTTTCTTGTATTAAAGTGTAACAGTCTTTGCATTAGACTTGAGATCAGGCGTTGAAAAACCAGTGTTCGCTCTGTGAGTTGATTTATATAACAGATTGTTTTTCTGTTTTCTTTCTTTCATCATCATTTTAATCCGTATGGGCTTTGTATAAAGTGATCCTGTTGGTTTTCCTACGTGTCTCCTTTGAATTTCTGAATGTCTGAGTTCTGCTTGTGTATATTTGATGGTGCCAATAGACAAATAGCAACACTGCACGTACTCCAGCTGCGAGCCTCCAACCACTCATTCGGTACTCTCCTGTGAGAACCACCACTTGCTTTATAAACTGCACCTGGTCCACCTGTGTGACATTAAGAGCGAGGAGTGGAGATGTTTGCTGCAATTCAACATTGTTCATGTGTGATTACCCTTGTTACTGTAATGCACTTGAGTGTTTTCGTATGTTATGTTTTTGTGCGCACACTGTACTTCTTGCCTGCTTGGCTATATTGTGTTCTGTCCAAGAGCAAGTTGTACTTTGTTTTTTTTTTTTAATATTTTGTTTTTGTGTACTGCGAGTTCTCCTGTCTCTAGCTCTCTCTCATCTGACCATCTATTCCAAGGTCAGCTTTTCAGC
>JAPZEB010000020.1:3071832-3088227 GCA_029783705.1 Chaetodon striatus
CTCGCACTGTCTCTCCCTCTCTCTCTCACCCAAGGACATCCGGGCTCATAGTGGTGCATTAATAACGGGGGCCATTTTAAAAAGAGGGAAGCACGGGGCATGAAGGGTAAAGCCCAGCAGGTCCACTAGAAATTGCCTTCTCAGAAAATTATTTATTTCTTTATCCAGTATTCCATTACTCATTCTCCCATGCTATATATACCTCTCTATGATCTGTGAGAGATTTGAATGCTTTTAGACAGTTTCTCTCAAATAAATAACGTCAGCCTGCTTTAAACGTGACACTTTGTATTTCTGGCCTTCTTATTTGATGACACAGTGGCTCTCTCTGGCATATTCTTAAAGGTGGCGATTGCACGTCACAAGTCAACTTCACCTCACAGTCAAATGAGTCATGTTTGAGCAGATGCTCGGCTCATGATGGCTCTGTTCCCATGGAGAGAGTCATGTATGTGTGTGCGAGTGCGTGCAAGCATGCGTGAGAGTGTGCTTATGTGGTGAGGCTTTTTATTTGGGGCTGTTTTTATCCTCAACTAATGGTTTAAAAAAAGAGTCAACTGCATGCTGCATCTCCTACAGTTCTGCTTACTGTTATTTTTTAATCAAACCCCAGTTTAAACGCCGGTTTTATATTTATCTTAAGGCTGCAGAGAGCAATTTTTATCTCAGTGGAGTGAGTGTGTGCTGCCAGCAGGAAGACAAAAATATGTTCATTAAATAGAAACTGCAGAAGAGAGAGAGAGGGGGAGATGAAGAGGACGGCAAGAGCGCTCGAGAAAGTGTGCCAGAGTGAGTGAGAGGGGGAAATGAAGAAGAGAGTCTGTGGTGTGTGTGTGTGTTTGGGGGGGTTTTGGTCGTGCAGCTTTTTCAGATAAAATGGTTGCTTTGCTTCATGTCAATGTCCGAAAGAAAACAGGTTTCCAAACAGGTTTGGCTGCACCCACATGCACGCTATGTTTAAATACACCAAGTCTAAGTTATTTTTATTTTTTTATGTCTGGTTATGGAATTTGAATTTGTTCATTTTATGAGTTGTAAAATTGTAGCTATGATTTACTTGATCCTTTGAGTAAATGTCATTGTACCCTCTGAGTCCCACATTGACTCACAGCTGCATCTCAAACTAAATAACCCATTCCTCTTAATCAGGTCCAAATTAGTCCACTTCTACAAAACTAAAAAGATTTCATGAGATGCTATTTTAGAGTGAAAATTATGTGCTTATCATACTTCTTAATGGTCCGCTGTGTAGGATTTAGGGGGCTATATTGGCAGCAATGGATGATGATATAATAAGTGTGTTTCCTTTAGTGTATAATCACCTGAAAATAAGAATGGTTGTGCTTTTGTTACCTTAGAATGAGCCATTCATATCTATATATAGAGCAGGTCCTTTTCTATGAAGTCCGCCATGTTGCACGGCCATGTTTCTGTAATAACCCAGATGGCACAAACCAAAAACTGGCTTTAGACAGGGCCATGTGTGTATCAAGTCGGCCGCCATTGTTTACAGCTCCTCCATGATGAGAGCGTCAGAAAAACACAGATTTTTAACATGAATCTGCTTCATTCAGTGTTTTTATACTGTAGATAATTTGGCTCCCAGTAAAAACATCCTGAACATCTGGATCTTAAGTTATCAGAGGAAATAGGGGAGTACACATTACAATGTGTTGGAAAAGCCACCCATCTTCAATGAATTGAACAACGTAGGAGAAAATTTATATCATTTATAGACATTGCGTACACACAAAACAAGGCCTGAAAGAAGCGTACGCCGCTTCCCACAGAAAAGTTGTGATCTATAAACAGATGTAAAGGGAGAAACTTAAACACGTGCTTATGAAACATTTTGAGGACGGGGAATTGGCGACACAGATGGTGAGGTGGAAGCCTGATTGTAGGAACTGTCAAATATTTTTTTGCGCATGCCATTTTTGGCTTTTTTCCATAAGTGCATTTTCAGTATGGATCCTACGAGGTGTTTTATAAATGAGACCCCTGGTCCGAGATGTGTGGTTATTTTGACTCTTGGTAAAAACCTCCTGAAAAATGAACACTGAGGGAATCCTAACTGGGAGTTCACGCTTGGCAAAAGAGAGGAGTTTCAGCTGGATGCAAACAGTAATCCTTACTGCTAGATGCCATTGAATCCTACACACTGTTTTTTCTGCTTTATTTTTGGCTGTGGATCAACATCATGTGGCATACAATATGATATATAATAATATTGGAATATTGCATCTAATTAGAATTAAAGCTGGTTTTAATGGCCAAGTAAGGGAGTACACATACTGGTTTATTTTGTTGCTCTCAGTGTACAAAGACAGAAATAGCCATGCAGTTAAAACAGTTATATATGGAGCCAAGTGCTTTATATACATGAGGTAGGTGGATATGATACACATTATAGTACACACCGTGTACACTGCATACAGTATATATAAATAGGGACAATATTATCATAATAAAGACCATGGAGTGTTTAGTGAATGTAATATGTAATTTACTGGTAAAGTGGGTAATCACAGCTAATCCAATCATCAGTAACACCAGATTTGTGTGAATGCAGTGACCTTTTTGATGATTTAGAAATTATCTGTTTTAATCTGAGACTGAGAGAAGCTGTAAAGTTCGGCAGAGACACCCTTAAGGAACAGCTGCAGGAGCAGCATGAAGCGTTATTTCACCAATCCTCTGTTCTGAGACAAAACATTATGTCCAGATACAGTCGTGACATATGTGAACCTGTGTGAGTACTATAGGTGTTAGGAAACAGCCCTCACAGCTGGATGGGGTAGATTTCCTTCAGTGCGTAACGGAGCAGTAATCCTGTATTTTGCAGTCAGCCCTGGTTTCACTAAAGGTTTTCCCAGTGTGTGTGCTGAATACTAATAGGAGCACTACTACACATGTCTTACTCTCATTGTATTGTGTGTAGCATTTTGATTTGGCAAATGGAAACCATCTTGTTTTAGTTTGTAGCTTAAAGGCGAATAATTAAGTAATTTCTCGGTCCATTTAAAGTTAATTCTTTATGTATGTGAGTGCACGTGCAGACATTTCTGGCTTTACTTTTCTCAGAAAAGAGTACGCAGTGTGCATGTGAGTGTGCATGGATGTACATCCGTGCATGCCCGTGGACAGCAGTGGGGTCCTTGGATGTGACTGACGCCTGCAGGGCTTTAGGGCAGCAGATTGTGAGTGGGTGACTCATCCAGCCTGGATCCTCACTAGGGCCTACTGCAGTGCAGCGTAAAACAGATCCAGCTGGGAGATAACAGATGGGGCGGGAGGGGCGAAGAGAGTGGAGCAGGGAAAGAAAGATAAGAGAAGACAAGAAAAGGGAAAGAGAAGTAGATAGAGAGCGAGCGGCCTTGAGCAGGTAGGGAGTGGCACTGAGATGAAGGGAGAATTCAAGCCAAGAGATACCGAAGGCGAGAGCAGGGGGAAGGACTCAGCCAAGTCAGACAGGAGGAAGTGTGGAGAACACTCGATCTGCAGGGATTTACTCTCTTCAAGGCTTTAGGAGAAATTTCTACCAAACTGAATTTTATCAGTTGATGTTGGTACTATGCCAGCGTATCTTTTTACTCATAAATTACAGTAAGGGCTGCAACTAACAAGTGCTTTTAACAGTTTATTGTGCTGGTAAACGCATCAATTAATCTATTGTAAAATATAAAAAGTGAAGATGACCATCAAAATTCCTCAGTGCTCAAGATCTTAAAAAGAACTTTGTCCAACCTTGAGTCCAAAACCCAAAAAATGTTCAGTTTACTACAACACATGAGAAACAAAAGCAGCAGATCCTCATTTGTGTGTATCTAAAACCAGAAAATGCTTGGAATGAAAAATGATTATTCAATTATAAAATTTGTTTCTGATTATTTTTTTGTTGATCAACAAAGATTGAGAGTTTTTGTGATGTCTGTGAAGAGTCTCCATCATGTAGGTCACAGGACTGGTGGAGTAGAAGCGATAGTTTATATTGTAGTTGAGATTACTTTAAATTCTGTTACAAGTAAAAGTCATGCAAGTCATACAAGTTTATATGCGAGTAAAAGTGCAAAGGTATTAGCACCAAAATATACTTAAAGTACTGAAAGTAAAAGCAGTCATTATGAAGAATGGCCCATTTTAGAATCATCCATATCCAACCCAGTCTCACTCTGAAGTCGTAGAAATCCAGCATTTAGGCAGTGACTTGCAGCGTCAGACACTGATGAAAAAAAGCCTTCCTTTAATGCTGTGCCAGCAAACACCAACTTTCACCCGGGAGAGCAGTGTTTGTGTCCCGTTAGGTTATAAAGCCAGACCCTGTTCTTTTTTCCTAAACCTAGTTGTTGAAGGAAAAAAAACATCCAATTGCATTGTTGTACTGACATTGACTGGCATTTATTTTAAAGGAGACAGTATGTAAACGGTAAATTTCTTGTGTGTATTTTGAAAGAACAGTCAGAACTTGGCACGGCGTCCCAGAACGTCAACAACCAACACACCCAGGGTACCTCTCATGTCGTATCTGGACGTGGAAGACTGGTTGGTGTGTGCCGAGGTCGGGGGGAGAATGTGTAGCTATATTATACTGTTTTATTATAATTCTTGATGCGTAAAAGTGAACATTCAGTTCTTTTGAAGTGGGGTTGTATGAGGCACTTAACCATAGTCAGTGTCTTGCATACAATAGATGTCAGTTGGCACGCCATTCAGTTTGGAAAAGCAGGCAGGAGTTGGACAAAGAAGCCAAGCAACCTTCTGATGTTGAGGGGTCATCAACTAAATTTATTTTAGCCACCTAAAAAAAAAAAAATATCAGTTTCAGTGTACGCTACATTTAGAATATTTTCACTGCTTTACCTTACAGTGGTTCTGATGGGTAAGTTTAGCGACTATCGCTTTCATGAAAGCCAGACTTCATTAAAAACAACAGTGATTTAACATCACCAAGCACAGGAGCTGCTGGTCTAGCGCTGCCATGGTCAGATATTTTATTCATGTTATTGCAGGACTTTTGCGTTTAAAAAGATCAGTTCAGATTCACTGAAGTCACACAATAACACAAACTGACTGATTAAGGCAGTGGTAGACCAGCACCTCCTGTGTTCAGCAAGCCTCAGTTACGGTTTTTGTAAATGGATTCTGGTGACTTTAATGAAAGCATAGATGGGAACTGAAGCTGTTAGCAGAACGGGCTGTCTGACGGAAAGACAAAGTGGAGAACATACTCTAAATATAGCGCACACTTAAACTGTTACAGTATTTTTTTTGGATGGTGCTGTCTTTAGGTGACTAAAATGCCCTGCATCCACAGCAGTACATTACTTTTGTGGCTGCACTCCTGTCTGCTTCTCTCAACTAGGGGCGTGCCGACTGCCATCTACTGTGGGTAATATACTGACTATGGATCAGTACCTCACACAACACCACTTAAAAAAAATCCAAACTATCTCTTGAATGGGTAAATCACTTGTAAAGGTGTAGCTAATTTTACTTAATCTATAATAATACAAAATCATTTATTTGTTGATTATATTTTGTTTTATTAATAATCTGAATCTGTAAAATAGCTAGTGACTGAAGTTATCAGATGTATGTGATGGAGTAAAAAGTACAATAGTTGCCTCTAATCTGTAGTGGAACAAAAGTATAAAATAGCATTTAATGAAATTACTCAAGTCAAGTAGAAGTATCTCAAAATTATATTTAAGTATAACACTTAGTACTTACAACGACAGCATGTTTAGGTTCGGAAATAATCCTGATTACAGTAAATAAAATAAAAAGGCAAATGTTCATTTTAGGTTTTAGATAGGATGCAAGATCCAGTCTCTCACATGAAAGTCAAAAGTGCTGTGCACCCCTCCACCACCCTGACCTCGACACCCTTACTTCCTGCCTCACTACATATGTTGCTCACGACCTCCTGCAGCGGCACTGAAGTAAATCGTGATCTGCAGAATTGTCCAACATGAACATGACTCCCGGAGACACTGGGCTGAGTATCAAGTGTATATGTGGTGTGTCACGTCTGTTATTTGCTCTTGAGTGAGACGACAAAGACTCTTTGTTGTAATGATCTCTTAAGAACTGGAAGCACTTGTCTCAGACAACCCAGTGTATCCAGTTTGGGCCAAGTGTGGATCAGCATTGCAGCAAAAGTGATGCTGCACTGGATCCAGTCCAGCAGTACAGTCCCTGCAGCAATGTACCTCCTATCCTTTTATCTTGATTTATTTCCTTCCTTCACAGTGCTTCTTTTGCTTTTCACTTTTTCTTGTCCTTTGCCTCCTAGCTTAAAAAAAAAAAAAAAAGTTTTTACTTTCGGCAGTAGAGCCTTTTCTTTGACATGCCTCCATCAGGATACCAGGCCGTCCTGTGCTTGAGCTTGCTAAGCAGGCATCATTTCCAGTTATACCTCTGACAAGTGCAAACAGTATATTTTTCTCAGATATTTGAGCCTAGCCTCTAAAGGCTGCTCCCTTTCCTGAAGCTTTCAAACAAGGAAATCTGTCACCAGTCCTTAGTAGCAGTGACAGTGTTCTCATTAATGTCATGGATACCTCATGAGAGCTTTACAACAAAGACCTTTTTGTCTGTTGACTCTTGAGCATCTGATATACGAATGACTCGCCATCTCCAGAGCTGCTCCTACACGTTACAATGAGGTGTGGCCACAAACAATACAGTATGTCTGACACACTGTATGTCTCAGTAAATCCCAGAGATTAGTCAAAGTATTAAATAGGAGAGGATAACCTCTAACAGAAACTTTGAATAAACTGTCAGCTGTATTGCTTTTGACAGGAGTGCACACATGCAGTGGCCAGAGGGTTGAAAACTGGACTGTGGAGTTCTCAGCGTTCTGACGTCAGCTTTGTTCTGGAGGTTAATGACAGACGGACTCGGCCTATTCTTAGCTCGTCCTGTGGTTAGATGCTGTCGGCGCATTTTGTATAAGAGCACTGGCGAGGTAAACTCATTACATGTCCTCATGTAGAAGAAATGTGAATGAACAACGTTTGGCCAGTTTCAAATCTGTCAAAGAAAAAGGATGTGCTGAGTGAAGGAAGCGCTGGTGTTTTTGCAGATCCAGTCATTCTTATTTTGACAGTGATGGCCGCTTGAGGCTTTTGGTTTGTAGTCTATAGAAAGTGAGCTGTTGTTCATCACTGTCTGGGGTTTCTCTTTCCTCTTTTCCTTATATCTCATCCTCCCCCTCTCCCAGCATCAGTATTCAGGCCATGGTAGATGTTTTATTCAGGATTGGCATATTATATATTCTGGGCATCAACCGCTGCAGGAGAAACAGACGATGGCTTGGGGCTGAAAAATGGGAATTCTCAGGACCTGTTACTAAGTGCTGGGTAAAGGTTTGTCTTATCAAACATAATGAATGGGAAAATGAGCAGTGCTCCTTTTGTTGTCTGCATAATTCCCCTTAAAGGTCCAGGATGTAGGATTTAGTGGCATCTAGTAGTGAGGTTGCAGATTTAAAACATCTCCTATGTGCCAAGCGTGTAGGCAACGTGAACATGTGAATGGCCCTATCGAGAGCATGGATGTGTTAAGAGAACTGGATACAGTGTTGGAGGTGGGGGGCTGTTCATTTCAATGAGGGTTTGCTCAGTGGTGCATGAAGCCGAAAAACTGCCATACATGAAACTACCAGGGTTATCAGCACTGCTTCCACACCGTGCGACCCATAGGACTTCCGCTGGTCAAGCTGACCCACCAGTTTAGCACTCCGCTAACTCCACTGTGTTTAAATTACCCGCAACTTTCAGTCTGCTTCTGCATCGCAGGCACCATAGAGGAGGCACTTTAGAGATTTTGACGAGTGGCTAACCTTTGGTTTAGCCCTCAGTTAACTTGAAGGGGAATAAACTGATTTAATCTTACGGCTCTTATAGACTTTTCAAATATTATTGGACTGAATTAATTAAATTCTGATAGTGAAACGAGTCAATTCGTGGGAGTTGTGACGCTCAAAAAAATGTATCCACTGTCTCTTTTGTCTATGGGAAAAAGTCTTTTGGGGCCACAGGGCATCGTTTTTATTTGGCCATTCTGGGCAACATGTTGGACTCTATGGAAGAGGACCACCTCCAATTGTTAATACAAATGGCTCATTTTAAGGTAACAAAAACACAAAGATTCTTATTTTCAAGTGATTATAAACTAATGAAAACATAGTTCTGAATATTCCATACTATTTTTGCCAAGAGATGCCTCTGGAAGTCGGCACCAAGTGAGATAAGACAGTGCACCAGCTTTGTTGGTTTTAAATTTAAGGTGAAATCATAGCTAAAATCAACCCAATCATGGACCCATCACACATGAACTCAAACACTTGATCTAACACTATGAAATCTTGGTATATCCTAATGTTGTAGTTTTATTGTTGTATATTGTTGGTGCTGTTGATATTGTTGCGATGACCTGATGTTGTGTTGTCTTGCTATTGTTATTGCTGAAGCTGTTGTGTCATAAATAAGTTCTATTTTGTAGTTGTGTTTTTTATATAAAAGTGTCTTTTAGCAGAGAAATTATTCTGTTTCCTGCCCAGGGACTATAGATGAAAATTAGCTGATAGCTAACTCTGGTGCAGCTAAGTAGCTGTGCACTGTCCCTGTTAAATAAATAAATCAAGATGAAATAAATCCTACACACTGGACCTTTAAAATATGCTTTCAGGGGCACCCACTAGCTCACCTCGTAGAGTGGGTGCCCCATGTACCAAGGCTTTGTCCTTGCTACAGCTGCCATGGGTTCAATTTCAACTCCACTCTGTTGCTGCATGTCATCCCCTCGCTTCTTCTCTCCCCATTTTACACTAGACTTTCCTATCTGATAAAGGCAAAAATGCCCCAAAAAAATGCTGTCAAAGATATCGACCATTAATGAAAGTTATGTAATATTTCACCACAAAATTATACCATTAGGTTTTCGTTATATGATTATTTCACAGTTAATGTGTCGCCATTCTTGCAGTGAATCAATTTGCTTTTATGTAAGGAAATTGCTGGAAACATTGATAAGACTGAATTAACCACACACACACACACACATTTCTACTTCAGGGACATTCGGGTCACATCATTATTACCCAAATCTATAACCCAGAAGCTTGACGTACACTCTCCACAAAACCCATTCACTGTGCTGGTTATTGGCTTTTGTTGTAAATGCTGACGTGTTGTGGATAAAAATGAAGGTCACTGCAGTATAATATGCCGATATGGATGATTTTACATCCCCAGAGACCTTGTGAAGAGTATTGTCTGTGATGTGTAGTGCATTTACTCAGGGTTAAAGGTCATCGTCCAAGCAAAGGTCATGAACCAAGTGATACAAATCAGTCACGTCATGAAAACCAAATTGTTAGAGAAAGGTTGAGGTCCAAAGGTAATGTTTGGCAGCAGTAGTAATGTAAAAGTAAGTCAAGATGGTGTATCATGTCGTACGCATCAACGTGTCAGGATACAAACGCTGCAGTATTTCCTTTTTGTGTTTGTGAAAGATCATTATTTAAATTTTCGATTGTATGGTATTATGTGCAATGTGTGGTGAGCTAGAGAGATGTAAGAAATACAGTATTAATTTTTAGCTATACATACGTATGTCACAGCTTTATGGATGTCAGTGTTTGTCAGACCACCACTTTGGTTCACACTTTGGTCTGAAGTCTTAGATGGATATTTAATTTTTGATGAACTATGTGTGAAAGAGGCTTTACAGAGTCGCTTGTGTAGCTTTAGACTCTTAGTCTTGTTTCTGAGCATTTAGACATGAACTGTATCTAATATGTAAAGGACAGGTTGCCATCTCTGCAGCATAAACATCATCAGCACAAAGTACAGTTGAAGCTGTAATCCAAGTATTAGACATATTTAAATTTGGACCCAATATTAGATGAAACATCAAAAAATCAAACCTAGTCTCACTCCCAACTCATCAAATACTGACGCCTGGTCAGTGTTCCTTGGTGTCAGATACTGAGGTACCCTTCAGTGGTGGTGTGAGACACACTGGCAGCAGCATTTTTTGATACTCTGGACAACTGCTGTAATATAAAGAGCTGTATTCTGCATAGGTAGGGTGAAGGGTTGGTGGATGGGTCAAACAAACATCAGACTTTCATCCGTGAGACAGACAACCATTCACACTCACATTCACACCTACGGACAATTTAGAGTCACCAATTAACCTGCATGTCTTTGGAATGTGGGAGGAAGCTGGAGTACCTGGAGAAAACCCACGCTGACACGGAGAGAACATGCAAACTCCGCACAGAGGGGCTCCCTCCTGGGATCGAACTAGGAACCCTCTTGCTGTGAGGTGACAGCGCTAACCCTGTACTTTTGCTGCCTAAGCCTACAACCAGGTCTCACACCAAAGTCATCTAAATCTGGTACTTGGGCAATGACTTGTGGTGTCAGACACTAGCGAAAAAGCTGTCCTCTAACGTCTGAATGATACACAGCCGGTTGCTGTTATAGTTTAATGGCGCTCAGTGGCATCGGTGGAAATGTGTCAGGATACCAACAAAAGATAAGGCAGCAAAAGTCCGAGTAGGGCTGGTGGGATTGGGGGTGGACGGGTCCAACAAGCACAGACTTTCACCAGGGAGAGCAGTGTTCGCGTCCTGTGAGATTATTTAAGATTATAAAACCAAACCCTGCTCTTCTTTTTCTAAATCCAACCACGTTTTTGTTGCCTAAACCCAACCACGTGTGTTAGTAATCGAAGGCAAAAAAAAAAGGTCATTTGCATTGTTTTAACGACGTAGTGTGTTTATTTTGAAAGAGACTGTATGTAAACAGTGAATTTCCTGTAAAACCAGAAGTGTTTTTTGAAAGAAGACAATTCATGTATCAGGCCTAACTTGACACGGCATCCCAAAATGTCAGAAATGTCTATCCACTGTAAGAAGGATTCATCCTTTGGGGACCATGTCGCAGCAATCCATCAAATTGATGTTGAGATTTTTCAGTCAGAACCAAATTGGTGAACCAACCAACCAACCCAACCACTAAAACCATTAAGCAGCAAAATAGTATGCTACAGTATAATATGTACTTTATATTATAGCAGGTGCATTAACTCGTTTGCTGGAAATGAAGTAAAGAGGACATTTGGGCAGGAGAAGTGTGGAGCAGAAAGGAAGAGAGCAGGAGGAAAGATGATGGAGAGAGGGGGTGAAGTGTGGCAGAGAGCAGGAAGAGATGAGAGGAGGAAGTAATGGAGTTAAGTGGAGAGAAGAGGCCGATGTTAGGAACAAAAGAGGAGAGGAGGCTTTGCTTTCAGGCAGCTGCGGCATCATGTGCTCAGTCTAATGCCTAATTTGGCTCAGGAGAGGACAGTAATGAGTGGTGGGAGGGAACAGAACGTGCTTTATGGTATTTACATGTCTGCTGAAGCCAGTGGCCAGCAGGTTTTGTGGGGACAGTATGTTGTTGGGTTTTTGGTTTTGTTTTGGGGTTTTTTTCGGCGCTTGTATGTTTCCCCTAGTAAAAGAAAAGCCATGTTAGTTGATCTAGCGGTGGACACACAGTTAACTCGTCCTGTGCACACACACACACACACACACACACACACACACAGCGTCCTCCCACCAGCTGCAGAGCTGAGACTGAATGGCTTGTCAGGGATTATACTCAGATTAATCAGAGCACAGTGACTTTGCATCATATATTGGAGCTGTGTGTGAGTCAGAATCAGAGCGTTGCAGCGGTAATCTGTGAAACGTGCTTCATGTGCCGGACCAGGACGCCAAATGTACCATGTGACGGGGTCAGAGATTCATGACTCCTTGCTGTTTTTTTCATCAGAGTAGTATTTTTAGCTGATTTCCTCTGGGGGATTTACCGCTGATATATATTTATATTTCTTTATACTGAAAACCACTCATGGGTGATGATGTGAAGAGGCAGATCTAAACTTTAACCTCAAGTCTTATTAGGTATAATAATTTATCACTTAAGTCTCACTATTATGTGTAATTGCCCTAATGTTATTGTTTACAGTGCAGCTGAGTAATGAGTAATTTAATCATGCTGGTGCTTTGTGTAAACAAGCCTCTTCATCATCTTCTAGACTTGTAATAAGTGCCACAGGCTTCTGGGTAAACAAAGTTATTTTTCTGCCATGCAAACTTAATATGAGAAAACACCACCCACAGACTGAGCCGAGGATTAGACACCTAAATGCAAACAGAAAAGATTTATTTAATTAGACAGTCTGCGGTATACATGTATGTGCTGTAGGTGTGTGTTTGCAGCCGTGTCAGCAGCTTAGATAAATTAATTTGAGCAGATAATTGATGAACATGTCTCAGATTATGCAGATAAAGAAGTGAGTTAAGGACATATGACACTCCAGAAAGAAAGGAACATTAAGATATTTGTATTTGTCCCATCTTTAAAGGTTGTGTAAATACATGTAGAATATATACTGTATATAATACAAAGTGCTTTAAAAAATATTACATATAATATTTTGGTTCAGGGCGTGGCCTATGAAATAATTTCTGTTTCTTTAAGTTTTTGTCTCCCTCCCTCGACGTGCCTTTTCACTGCTTTTAGTGCTATTTTGTTTGGAGTTAAGGTCACAGACTCTCTCTCTATGTCCCTATGCTCATATTTTGAGTTTAGTTCACTTGCCAATAAAGAGACAAAGCACACAATAAACAAAATTAAAGATGAGTTTGACTGATAGCATTATTATTATAGATTTTGAAATAATATTGTTATCATGAACTCTTTTGGCCACAACAATTGTGAAGTGAAGATCTGAAGACTTTACTTTAAGTCCCCTTATTTAGCATTTAAACAGCATATAAACATTTAATAAATGATTTATAAGACAGTATAATGTAAATCCAGGTCTGCCATGGGATTTTGTCGTAACCACACAAAAAGTTAGGAATGAATTTTTAATTGACTGTATCAGTATGTTGTGCACACCCATATCCTAATTAAGAGGCAAACTCTAGCACAAATCTTTACAAGGAACCTTGTCGTCATCGTTTATGTGTGGGAATTTAAATCGAGTAACGCATCACATTATCTGACATGATTTCCCATTTAAATGAATGGGTTATTGGCGCTGTGATCTAATTTTTAAAAAGTTTAAAATTTATCATTTTGTTAATAAATATTTCATGAGTAATAGTTGGTTGTCAGTTGTTACTTGTTATTGGTAAAAAAAATAAATAAAATAAAAAATGTCATGGTAAGAGTAATAACACAGGTTATAAAGTCTATTGTGCACAGATACAAATACAGGTGTGCCTTGAGATGTTGGCTTGCCCATTGGTGTGCCTTGGGCATAAGAAGTTTAAAAACCACTGATGTAAGCAGATTTAATTACAAACTAACGACTATAACTCCTCCTGTGGACACCAATGAGTGGAGGCTGGTGTATAAATAATATGTGTTCATGTTGACTATATAGTAAAACACTTAATTAATGTTAAAAAATATGTCTTCATAAAGAAAGTAATAATTGTTGGAAAATACTGTGCTAAAATAAACACTTAAAAATGTTCTTGCAAAAATAAAATGTGATTAATTGTTCATTTTGTTTTTTCTTTCTTCTTCTTTTATTCTATTTCTTTTTCTGCAGTCTTTTCTTCTATTATTTATTTCGCTTTCTTTTTCCTTTTCTTCTTGTTCTTCTCCTCAGCATATTACATTCAAATTCCCATGAGGCAAATGTATTTCTCAGTGAGATAAGAGCATCCATTGTTCACCGACTTTGTGTCTTTTGAGTTTACAAAAGTCCAGGTGTTACTGGCTGCTCTGTGAAGAGTTAATCACAGCAGAATTTTCAATACAATGTCGCTGAGAGGTAAATTTAAGCCTCTGCTCAGCAAATGCACAACCCATGTAGAAACTCTTACAGGCTGGCTAGGCTCAAACAAATAAATTATTGATCCTCAACCTACTTTGTTAGCGTGGGCACAAACACAGACGAACACCTTTTTATAAAATTGCTTTTCTGTGGCGCTGCTGACCAGCTGCACAGGTGCCACTTTATTAGGTACATCTAGTTAAGTCTGATGTAGTCCAATACAACAATCCTGCAGTGAATCCTTCATCCATGAAGGTTATGATGTTCAGTGGTTCAACTTTAAAGAGCCGTTGATTTAATGGTGTGGTCATTTTGGAGACTATAATTTGTGGTGTTTCAGTAGAGCTTTTTTAGCTAGATGCACCTTATAAACAACAACAGAGCCTTTACACACCTTTCATAAAGGCTCCCTTTTCAGTGCATTTCAGTGTAAATGGTGCTTTTGTTGTCCAGCTTTTGACAGAACACCTTTATCTGGAGATCACATAACATGCTGATTTATTTGTAAGTATTGGTTTTGTTTTTGAAATGTCAAAAACTACTGAAGTATGCCCAACATGACATCTTTAACTTGCTTTTTGTGTCTGACCAAGATTCCAAAACCCAAATATATTTAGTCTACTCTCATAAACGAGAAATAAAAACCTCAAATCTGCACATTATCAAAATAGTTGCCTCTTAATTTTCTGTCAGTTGACTAATTAATGAGATAACTAACCATTTCAGCTCATAATATTGTAGTATTTTAATTGAAACATGTACATCTTTTGTTGCATGAGTATAAATGTCCATGGGTATTCTGGCTGTCCTCATATCTCTGGTCCTTTCCTATCTCCATCGTCTTTATGGACTGGAAATCTAATCAAATCAGACTGCTGTTGAATAGCAGATAGTCAATATCAAATAAAGAGGATGTTGGTCTGCTGAGGCTTTTCAATTTTCTCCCCTTTTTAATACATCATGCCGGCCCCTGGAGGTATTAATATTATTGTTTATTTTGGGAGGGATTGCTGCAGCCTGATTGAAAGTCTGCGTTGGTGTTTGGAGGCTAAAGTTTTTATTTTTTTAGCTGCTTTATTGATTTTTGTCTAAAAGCACGGCTGCTTGTTTTTTGCAGGATCCATTATTCTGCTGTCGCTGCCTGATGGTTTAGCTTGAAGTTGGAAGTGAAAGACATTTATCTCCATCGACAACGATAATGAATCCTCTCTATTGCCGGGCAGCGTTTGTTCAGCTCCGGTCTGGTGTTGCATGGAGAAACGAGGTGTTGAGTTCAGGGACCTCGGTGGTGTGTTGGAGTCTCCTGCTGCGCTCTCACAGACCACAGGAACAGTCTGTACACTCCTGTTGGATCGTGACAACGTGTTGTTTTCCCTAATGGTGCAGACACAGTTTCTCTGCGGGCATGTTGTCACAGCACTTAAACACTCTGACGTACTTTATCTTCTTTATCTTATTTGTTCTCTGTTGTTGCTCCAGATTTACTCTGCCTGTCATCTCTCTTCTCTTACGTGTTTACTGTTTATTTTATTATCCATATATAAATCTTCATTTTTGTTTCATTACATTTTACATCATGAACCATTCATGTGTACTTTATTGGACCCGAACACGACTTTGCACTTGAGTTTGCTGCTTTTTGTGTAATGTCACATTATTACATTAAGTAAAGTAAGCTAGTAATATGCAATATGATATGTATGAATGATTGTTGTTTTGGCATTTTGCTGTTGTTAGTCAGGACAAGTGTGAAAGGGGGAGATAGAGGGGATGACATGTAGCAAAGGGCTCCAGGCTGGAGTCAAACCCACGTCCGCTGTGCAAGGACAAAGCCTTTGTATATGGGGCACCCGCTGTAGCCACTGAGCTACTGGGCGCCCCAATATCTACAACTTATACATTAAAAAACACAAATGTGATGTAATGTGGAAACAATGAATAGTTTCACATTATGATCCACCTTGAATGAAATTTACACACCACACAGTAGGACTGACGCTAATGATTTTATTTTCATTATCAGATAATCAAAGTCAAAGTTCATTATAGCCCAAAATCAGTGTCTGCCTCAAAGTGCTGTTCATTTAATAAAAACAGCAGAATCAGAATCTCAGAATCCCTTTATTGTCATTGTACAAGTGCAACGAAATTGAGGAAGCAGCTCTCAGATTCAGCGCGATAAAGGTATAAATTAAAAACAAGGCAGCAAAAAAAGCCTTATTTGGTTTCCTGTTACATATCACATTGATTTCAAGATTCTCCTTCTCAACTTTAAGGCCCTTCATAATCAAGCCCCTTCCTACCTGTCTGAACTCCTTCATATCTACACACCCTCCCATCTTCTTAGATTCTCTCCTGTAATCCAACTCACGTCACCATCTGCCCGCTTGACCACCACGGGTTTAAGAGCCCTCCGCCATTCTGCCCCTTGCCTCTGGATCTCTCTGCCCCACGACATTCACAAAACACGCCTTTTCAAGCTGGCATGTTCGCTCTGATTTAATGCAGACACACATGGTGACCTGCACTGATAATGAT
>JAPZEB010000020.1:3098253-3120683 GCA_029783705.1 Chaetodon striatus
GCATGTCTTTGGACTGTGGGAGGAAGCTGGAGTACCCGGAGAAAACCCACGCTGACACAGGGAGAACATGCAAACTCTGTACAGACAAATAAATACAACATATTATTTCAATGTTTAGTATAATCAGTCTTTATTGTCCTGCATGTGAAACTCTATTGCAGCATGGCAAAAACAAACACACCAGGCTCATTTGCAATGTAACTGAGAAAAAGTAACAGACCACAAAACATGTAAGCGAGTTAAAGAAGAAAATAAGACTCCTGTGAGTTGAGGATTTTCATAGAGATCAGTCATGGCTTTGGTTCTGGTGTTGTGTTGACAGAATCCCTCTCAGCAGTAAATACACCTCAGGTTGACCTGTTACATCAAGCTGGTTTCCAGCTTTACCACACCTTGTTTTGTCACCTGAGCCTCTAAGTACTGCTGCACCTTTAACAGATCCACTGTGAGAGCATGTCAGGACACACTCTGCTGTCTGACCCGTGTGGTGATGCAAGAGATTTTGGGACGAGCAGGCAGGGGAGGATGCCCTGCAGCCTTTGGCAAGATCTCTGGGGCTATTTTCCTCCCACATTTAGCGGATTTAATCTGGTCTGATTTGGTTTACATGGGTGCCAGTTGGAGAGAAAAATGGAGAGTGAGCAGAGATCTGAGTCCTTATGTGAACTAGACCTCAAGGTTTTCTGTGTATAGTTGGTATTGTAGTTATATGTTCTCTTTTTTCATTCAGCCTGACCTTGTTATTCTCCTCTGGCCCCCTCTCTCCTTGCACACATGTACTGTTGAAGTTCCCCCCCAGTCAAAAACACATCTTGCTTATTGTCGCTTCATTTGGATGTTTGAGCTTCACAGTGCAGAATGATATCTGTGCAGGTATGACAGTAGAAGGCTGTTTTCACCTTCCTCTGCTGCAATGGGAGTGTTTCTTCATGCACACCTTAAAGGTACAGCGTGTAGGATTATGGGGGATATATTGAGAGAAATAGAATATATTATTATGAGCATGTTTTCTTTAGTGTATAATCACCTGAAAATAAGAATTGTTGTGTCTTCATTACCTTAGAATGAGTGGTTTATATCGACATAGGGAGCAGGTCCTCATCAGCAGAGATCACCAAGGTTTCCTGCCATGTTTCTACAGTGGCCCAGAGGGACAAACCAAACACTGGCTCTAGATAGAGCCATTCACATTTTTGCGTCAGCCACTACAGTTTGCAGCCCCTCCACAATGAGAGCATTGGAAAAACACTGATTGTTTTCAATTTGACACTGCTTTATTTAGTGTTTTTACTGATTTAAATCACGTGGGGCCAGATGCATGAAGTTGTGTATGCACAAAAACCATGTGCCTTTTTCCTCACATTAACTGGTACTTATAAAGAAAGAATGAGTGGTGAGAATGTGCACACCTCACGCTTTTTTCAGACCAGGCGCACACACAGTTTTAACTGAGATACTGTGGGTGATATATGAAAAGGACAAGATTACATATCAGTTGAGAGATGAAAAATAAAAATTTCAGCATTATTTTTATTCACCTCCCTCTTAATGGTTTTTCGATGTTGTCCTGTGAAGCACTTTGTAAAGTCAGTTTCCACATGAGCGCTACAAATGAATCACTGATCATCTTTGTGACGTTTAATAATAATGATGGTTGAGATTTGAGATTTTTTCACGGTGATGGTTTGCAGAAATATGATGAATTCGTGGTAAGGACGCTACAAATATCCTCAGCTGTGCATAATGTCGGCTGCTCTGGCAGCGTATTAGAATCTCGCCGATATGACACAGTTGGTGAATTGCCCTTCTTCATCTTATCTCTCATTAACAGGTTTAATGAGTGGTGGAGGGGCACACGTATAAGGGTATTTCTACATTAATTTATGGTAAATTGTGGGTGAGGGAATGAGGCTAATGCACATGCACCCAGCACCACAATGATTGAGATTTATAAAACAGAATCAGGCGTATTTTCATATATTCTTGATTTTTCAATTAGTGAGAATAATTTTTAACTCGGAATTCAAACCTCCTTGTAGAAAAACCATATCAGGCACAGATTATTATTTAAAGCAGAGTATATTATACATATATAGGTATATCTTAAAACATGTCTAAAGGGGATCTTTAGATTGAATATTACAAGAATACTGTGGCTGCAGCATATTAGAAAAAACACGGCACAAGCTCTGCAGTGAAACATTATCCCTGCATTGCCTCTTTGTCCAGAGGCATCACGAATCAGCTGCGTATGCATATACTCGCATGTATCAGCACCACTCACGACAGCCTTCACTACTACGCTTTGTGTGACGTCGCAGCCTGTGACGTCCCATGTTACATATCATCTGTGCCACTGCACAGCCGCCAACTGCGCATTTACTCATCCCTTTAAGGTTCACTTCACGCTGCATAGTTCACCTTGTCGTGTCCTTCCACTGCAGGGAGGAAGAGAAGTGGGAGGGCTAAGAGAGAGTGATGGGTGGAGAAAGAAACGGCTGAGGTTGGTTGTTGAGATCAGTTATCTGAGAGAGCACAGTGATGTTTCTGTGTCCCCAGGACGTCTTAGATCTTCAGCATTAGGCGAGATTGGTGGCTTGGGTCACATTAACTTGGTGTGTTGTAACTCACTGCGAGTACAGGATCAATCATCAGTCCCGCAGTTATTGGCTGTGACATGCTATATAGTCCTTTAGTGTCTCTGAGTGTGAGTATGTTCATCCTGGCACGCACCTCCCTTCATCACTGTACTAAATTACTGTCTCCTCAGCTTGCAGCCGTGAAAGCCAAACACCGGTTCTGTCTTTGCTCTCCACTTTGTATGTGTCGGGGGGTTGAACATGCGTTGACAGCAGCCATGGGCAGCAGCAGCAGCGTGCACAGCAGCGCTGTTCCACTTACTCAAAACAGCCACCAATGGCTCATTTTTATTCATTCAGTTGCTCTTCTCCTGCCAAGCTATACCCATGTCCCCACAGGCACCGCTCGACTGAGTTGTTTTTCATCCATTTAGCTTAAGAAATAACTGACTTGCACTGAATCTGACTCCCTCCACTCTCTCTAACTCTAAGCCAAAGAAATCATAGATATGGGACATACACAGACTCACACACACAAATAAGATGAGGCTGAATGTAGAGCTTTGAATACTGTGTGAGGCGAGTCTCTCTGCATCACTCCAAGCCCCATACTGTTGGAACATTCAGTATTGGTCCTCAGCAGTGCTGCTGGTGCTCTCCTCCATCAACCTGTTCTGATTACCTGCACACAAGGTTTCTGTGAACCAGCTGGACACTTAATACCTCCATGTTCCACTTAGAGGCTTATTATTTAGTACCTGCACTTTCTGATGAATGAAAGAATTCAATTCAATTCATTTCAATTCAGTTTTATTTATAAAGCCCAATATCACAAATCACAATTTTCCTCAGAGGGCTTTACAGCATATGACATCCCTCTGTCCTTTGGACCCTCACAGCGGATAAGGAAACAGTCCTTTAACCGGGGGGGAAAAAAAGGCAGAAACCTCAGGAAGAGCAACTGAGGAGGGATCCATTCATTCATTCATGGTGTGATTACTGTGTTCCCTGCTCAAACAAGCGCCAAGATAAAAGGAGGAAATGTGTAGTTGAGTGAGGAACAATATGTGTTCTAGTTCAGTCGGAAAATTGAGAGCTTAGAGAGATTTTCCGCTAATTCCTCGACGTGCCTCTGTCCATAAGTCTTCTGCATGAAGTCTGACAATTGTTTAATAATTTGTACTGTAGCTGAAATCATTGTACAGAAAAAAATGATTGCAGCTATTTTGTTATTTGATGAATTGTTTTGGTCATTTGTAGAAACAATAATGTTTAAGGTTACTATCAGCATTAACTCCTAGGACAAATGACTCTGCAACGGTCACAGGTATTCATCAGCTCCAGCTCAGAGCATCTTACATTGGTCGTGATGAAAATACAACACCTGGGTGGATGTGCTGATTTTTGCCCCCTTTGACGTGCAATGCAGTGACGGGATGCCACAAAACTCCGTCCATCTCTGTCCAGCCAGAAAATAATCTGCACTGAGTTTAAGAGAGAAACATAATAAGTAAGAGAAATATAACAAGAAGTAACCATTGTAACATTTTCACTGGCCTCCCAGCTGCTTTCTGCTGTTTACTAGCCTGTTTTACAGCCCATTCATGACGTTGAAGGTCACACACCAGAACAAAAACAAAAAAAGGTAAACTCACCTTGCAGGTTTTCGTGTGTTTAAAAGATTTGCAGATGTGCTAATTGGTGGAAAAATTAGTATTGGTGTCATTATACTGGAATTTCTTTTTTTGTTTGTTTATGCAGATTTTTTTTTTTTTATTTCACTCGAGCTGAAGTTTAACAACACAGTGCTCTTTTATTCTCAGATACTGGAGTTTCTAACTTGACACAATATCTAAAAAATACACAATTTTGATATCACAGGGAAAAACTGACATTTCAGGCACATACGTTAAAATTTGTATTAAAAGATAAATATAACGAGGCTGTACTATAACAACAATGACTTTACTTTTCTTGGTTAGTAGCAGAGAACAGCAGAATGACTGTAGTAAACATCAATAATAAGAGAGAGTGGGAAAGCTCAGCTGGCACCACTGTATTGATAACGTTTCAACAAGTCAGAATCAATATGCATAAATAAATCATTATTTTTCACATTATTCTAAATGAAGATTTGTTGCGTTTTTGTCTTATGTGACGATAAACTGAATATCTCTGGGTTCTGGACTGTTGGTTGGATAAAATAAGCTATTTGGTTTATCAGCAGGAACATTTATACATTATATTATATGTATATAATATATATTATATTATTTAATAGACCAAAGGATTCATCAGTTGATTAAAAGAATTGTTAACTTTGACAACAGTAAAATTGTTAGTTACAGCCATAATTTTTACACATTATTTACTGTTAGTTCAGTATAAATTACAAATTTGTATCCTCAAATTAACAGTGCCTAGAGTAACGGCACCTTTTCTTTTCAGTGTAAGCACTCATGTAAACCTTTGTATAAGGTTACGGATACAAAACTAAGTAAACCTACTCTCCTCCTCAAATTTCTATAACACTGCATAAGTGAATAGTGTTACATAAAGCTCAGTCACCTTGAAGCACACACGTCTGTTGAACCTGCTGTTAAACATGAATCACCGTCTTGGTTCGGAATATCGGACAAATTGTCTCCGTAGAGAAAGGATAATTGGTAATATCCTCTTACAGCAGCAGAATAGTGACTGTGTCATTAGGTACAGCCATGACTCACCGCAGCTACATGTTATTAAAAAACAAGATTAGTTTGATGTAATTATGATTTGGATGTTATGCTTCTTTTTGTTAATACCTTAGCTCAGATTATTTATTAAAGTCTGTGTATGTGAAGCATATGTGCCTCACTGTTTTTATGTAATTAGCTATTTCTATCTAAAAGGAGGTCATCATTTTTGTACATGCGTACACCTAAAACGCCTAATAATTACACATAACTGCAGTCATATTATATCCCAGGTATAATGTAGTACAGTATGTGATTAGACGGCTCGGATGAACACCAGAAGTGTCACTACTGCCACAGCTTGTGGTGGCGCAGGTGCAACTCACAAGCACACACACGTACACATGGACCATGTGGGATATGTAGAGTACACTATGTTATTTTACAGACGTACATTTGACACCTGACAGACGCACACCTCCGTCTTTAACAGCTCGGACATCGGGTTGTTTTTTTTTCTTGTTATCTTCCAACAAAAATGAGAGAAGCAGTGAGAGAAATAACAGGAAGTTAAAGAGGCTGAGACATACACACTGTACCTGATAAGCCAAGCATGGGCAGGTACTTGTCTCCATGGCAACCAGCTCAAGGAGGATTTGGAGACATTGTAGTGATGTGTAGGTGAAGCTAATGACAGGAAATGTGGCTCGCTGCTATACTCCTACAGTGTGTGTGTGTGTGTGTGTGTGTGTGTGTGTGTGTTTTTTGCATTGCTGTCAGAATATTGAGCCGTTTCACAAGTGGGATCAGAAGACACTTTTGCTAAGATGACTCATAGAGCACCAATCCTCAGAAAGTCTTACGCTGCATAAACTGCTGTCACAGGCTTAGTCTTATAAACCCGCCCTGTGCTGCCTGTCACAGATCACCCCTCTCATGTTTTACCTACTTACTTTTAACAAGCTTAATTGCATCTACTCCACCATTTCAGGAGCTGTAAATTCAGTTAGAAGTGAGACGATAATTCAGCCCCAAGAGGAGAACAAACATACAAAAAGAAGTACACGTACAGTGTGATTTTTCAGTGTGTTACTCGAGGAAAGACTTCCACTGACCTTAGTTTTCATGGTTTCTTTAGTCACGCATTGTGACGTTCCCTGAAAGCTTTTTTCCCCGTCCCCCAGTCCATCCTCTGAGGGCCTTGTCTGGCCTCGTTGTGTCAGTTTGCCGCCCCCCTTAAGCCATCTGGTTACATCACAGACTGGAGCTGGATGGTGGCAGAGCTGGAAATATTATGAGCAGACAGCGACTGAGAGAGAGAAAGTGAGGGGACAGGAGCCCAAAGCAGTTATTTCTGTGTTTATGTCTGTGCACATGGATCTGTGCCACGTCTGAAGCTATAAGGGCCGACGCTTTAAGCTTGTTGCTGCACAGACTTTATCTCTTCCTCTCGATTGCTGCGACTGTCTGCAGCCGTGATTGAGAATCTCTACAATGCTAAACAGTGAGCCTGGCGCTGTCATGTCTCAGGCAGGAGCCAACAGACTGGCTGTCGTCTAGAGTCTAGACTGAGTTAGAGGGGTTCATGTGCATAAAAATATCTAGGCACCAATGAGTGGGCCTATGTAAACAGCATATATTCTACACAAGTTTAGGTATTGTGGCCCCCAAGGAGTTAATCTGAGGGGTCATAAGATGATTAAAAAGAATGATGTGAAAACATATTTTTGAACACACAATTATGTTTATTTTTCTCTCATTGTTGGTGTTTTTTCTTGTTAAATACTGCACCTCATTTCTATTATTTCAGTCCTCTAAGGATATTTCAAATGAACCTTAATGAATCTTAACTGCCCATGACTTAAAGACACATCACTACGAGGGGTCAAAAGTAGACATACCTTAATCTTAAGAGGTCTCAAGCTACAAACTAATGCTTTAGAAAGTGTTTGGCATTTCTACATATGCATGACAGCTGTTAATATCCTTTAAATGCCAGCTCTAATCCGTTTAAGATCATTAACACTGATGTGAAGATCACTAACACACTCCTGATGTTGTTATCCGTGAGCACCGGTGTTGTTGCAGTGAGAGGTGAGGCTAACATCGCAGCGTGATCATTAATGAAATGGGTTTCTGTAATGTGAAACTCAAGGTCAAGCTGATATTTGTGCATTTGTTGTTTGACATTATCTTAATTGGAACGAGAGGCTGTGACCCTGTGATGTCGCAGACACGGGCTGGTTCACACTGCACGCGTTGACAGGGCAAACCACTCTCTTATTGCAAATCACTTAACATGTAATTTACTGTAGAGCAGCGTCTGACTAGTTATCTTTCATCTCACTGACCTGTGAGTCAGGCTACAGTTTTAAATACATACATAGTATAATAATTTAAACATCACCATTGTGTCCATTGAGAGGAATCAAACTAACTCTAATCTGTGGAAAAAATCGTTGTGTTTGTTGTATCTGTGCAGACTCTCCATGACATTTCCCTTTGACAATGCTCCCTCAACCAATCATCAATATATTTTTGCTGAGGTGTTTTTTTGTCATTTCATTTCAGTATTGAGCAAATGGTTTGACCCGTCTGGAATTTTCAGCATTTCATATGTTGACATTTGCAACCAACGCACCATCATTTTGCCAAGCTGATGAAAGCTTAAGACACTAACATGTTTTTTCTTTGATTTTGTCTGTTTGCAGAAAGTGAGTGAGAAGGTTGGAGGTGCAGAAGGAACGAAGCTCGATGATGACTTCACCGACATGGAAAAGGCGAGTCTGAACTCTTTTCATTATTAGCTTGTTGAGAATGAAAACCAATGCTAGAGCATATTAGCAGTGTTGAGCAGTAACACATTAGTAGTAAAGTGTTACAGTACTAAAATTACTTTTTCTAATAATGAGTAGTGTAACTAATTACTAATAAAACTTACCCCAAAATCAAACACCCTGTTACAACACTACTTTTGTTATCACCTCACTAGTGACTTTACAACATCACATCAACAGGCTCATTTTCGTATTTGTTGCAGTGCGCAGGCGTCACAAAGCAGCAAGCTAGTTTGGAAGATGGAAATGCTCACTTTAGCAATGGAAAATACTTACATTAATTTAATTTTGTCGGATGGAACGATGACAAGAACACTGTTTCTACAGGTACTCATAAATTTCCACTTCAAAAAACACAAACTCAAACCTGTGGTCTGGAGCACCTACCACGACTGACAGCACTACAAAGGTGTGCCCTCCTCGGCCGCAGAGGTCGGCTGTAGCCCTACACTGGCTAAAAAACCCAAACTGGATTTTACTCATGGACAGCTGCAGCTAGAAAGAAGTAATGAAGCTTGTGGCTGGGTGTGTGGTGGATGAAATGTTGCTCCATGAGTGAGTCTCCATCTTCCAGGCTGAGCCTTGGGAAAATACCAGTCACAGCCGACTGAAGGTTAAAAAAAAAAAAAAAAAAACATTTGCACGCTATCTAGCCTTAGCTACACTTACCAGTGATTGTTGTGACATTCACACAGAGGCACACACTTGGAAGCTTCCAGGTACAGATATGTAAGGGTACGGTCATATGCATAAAATTAACATTGGCGAATATTTATCTCCCATTCACTTCGATTCAGTGTGAGCGAGTGGGCGGATAAAACATTCACTTCCAGTGCCAAATCAAATTCATATCTTTGCATTGCATGGAGTTTGACTTAAGTGAACTTTGACGGGTAAAGTTGGAGCATCAATCAATTCCAAAGAATACTGTGTGGAGGAGACGTTAATCGTAGCCATGTCTAACCAGCTGATACTGTACGATATTGACTGTGAAAAATCCAAACTGACCTACAGGAGAGATGCTGCCTGGCCTGCATGGGACGTGAGAAAATGAATAATGTATCAATAACAAAATCTTCCACTGTATTTATTAGCATGCTAATAAACACTTCACACATTCAGCACACGTATCGCCTCAGGAGGGAATGGTCACTTGCCTGCATTTGCACATGTGTCACTATACCCTAACTGTGTGAGTGTGGTCAGGGCTTACCTCATAGTGAATCTGCCCTGAATAAATGAAGGTAAATACATGCAGCATTTTTGTTTTTGCTCCCATCTCTGACAGGTTTAGGTTATAAATCTAAGAGTTTTTCTGTGCACTCAGTAGAGATTTTCCTCAAATTCTTTCTCAGATTTGTTAAAAACCGGACAGTTTGTGCAGAAATTGTTAAGCTGTGCAAACCAATCGTTGCATCACCTGTTCTAGTGGCTAGTCTCAGACGGTCTTACAGGTAAAGAAGATGCTTGATGTGGAGGTCCAGACCTGATGTTGTTACACTTGGTCTGTGCTTGTTAGGCTGGTTGGATGTACTGCCTAATTAATTGAAACAGCACCGGAGATGGCTTATGGTAGTGAAATGAATATTTAATTCATAACTAACAGCTCTAGTGGATAATTCTGTATTTAGCATGCTAATGGTGTGCTCCCTTAAAACTCATGACATCTGTGTCATTGTGTTGTGTAATCAAACTGCACATTTTAGAGTGGGCTTTTATTGCGACCATCCCAAGACACGCCTGTGTAGTAATGACACTGTTTCATCAGCATCTTGATGTGCCACACCTGTCAGCTGGATGGATGATCTTGGAAAAGAAGAAGTGCTTACTAAGATTTTAACAAATTTGTGACCAAAATTTGAGAGAAATATCTTTTGAGTGCATAATAAAGTCTCAGATCTTTAACAGGTTCAAACCTGTAAATAGAAGCAAAAACAGAAGTGTTTTAAATTTTCGTGTAGTATAGATGAAATATGATTATGATAACTTCTACATTAACCCTAAACCTTGCTTTCACGCATTACAACATTTTGATGCTCAACTCTAAACCAGATGTGATAAACAACATTGTAAAATGAGAATGCAGCTACCATTGAGCAGCTATAGGGCTGATGAGCCAGAGGGAAATGTTCTCACACTTCACAGTCAAACACAATCTTCAGTCTAATATCGATTGCCTCCTAATAGTCAGTGGATCAGTGTAGAATGCAAAGAGCGGCTCAGATGTGTTTTGAAGGTAACATATGCTGTTTTTTTCTTGATAAGACTGAAAGGACAACCTACAACTACTGAAACCCATTTACAGACGACTCTCAACTCTATATAGCTGTTTATCTTGCTGACAGGAGCCTCCTTTACTCCCTTGACAACCGATCAATATATGGATTACCCAAAATTTCATTACATTCACAGCATTCTTTCATATCTAGCTGACAGCTTCTTCAGACAGAAAGATTTCATTCATGTTCAAAACTTCAGACTTGCTGTGTTTATTTTTGTAGGTTTTGCTTTACTTGAGGTTTTTTTTTTATTCTTCTCCAAATATCCCTCCAGCAATTTTCAAACCCAGAAAATGTCACTGCAGTTTATTTATTTGAGATCCAAAACATGACCTGTTGTGGCCATAATGTTCCTGCAGTGCCACTATTTTGTATAAACAGTATTTACTCCAGAATTTGAATGACTCTTGGGTCCTGTGTGTGTGTGTTTGTGTCTTGTGTGTGCTCACATACTGTGTCTCCTTGAAAGCAGCCCTGAATAACAACCTGCATGTTTTTCCGTATGTGAGCAATAACAAACAGATGTGTGTATGTGTGTGCAGCTCTGATCATGTGTGTTGATATGTTAGTGGAAAGAGAGTCTGAGTGCTGCAGAGCTGTTGAGAGCTGGCGAGTTTCATCACACCAAACAAGAACATCATGGCCAGCTCTCGCCTCTGCGCGCTGCAGAACAAAGCAACACTTTCTTTTATCTCGTTTTTTTTCTCACTATTAGATGCATAAATTATTTTAGCTCTGTAACATTTCTTTCATCTTCTCCCACAGCCTCTCAGCCATTACCTTTTTTTCTACATCTTTCCTTAACTGTTTTTCTGTGCCTTCTGTTTCTGTCTCCTTCTACATGTTGTTTGTGGTTTACAGAAGATGGACACCACCTCTCGGGCAGTGATGGACATCATCACCAAGACTACTGAGTATCTGCAGCCAAACCCAGGTGACATAAACCAGCTGTGCAAGATGATAATGTGACAGAGTGTTTAAATTTAGACCAAAGCCTAGTCTCCCAAGAGTTAAGATAAAATTGTTCCAGAAAAACATTTTCTAAAATATGCTGTAAAGCACCCACGCACATTATATGTACATACGTATATATATATATATATATATATATGAGCATTAATTTATACATAGTCACATACTGTACTGTACATATTTTATATTATTAACTGCAATAATAAATGTCACATTCAAGCAAAACAACCACAGTATTAGTATTTTTTTAAGTTCCATTTTTATGAAGATTCCTTTACCCATTTTAGTTTTCAGTCTGGGACCTATCTACTAATTCTTGCCTGTCTTCCTAATGTTGACACAATGTTTATCTCCAACCTGTTCACCCACCTGAAATAAGGACAGCCTCTGCTGCTGTCAGAAGAAGCTACGACATTTTTATGAAGCTCAGCAGGGTTTAATTAACTGATTGATCACATCATATGTTCACTTTGTGGTATTAAACTAGCAGCATATTGCTATGTCAGGCAAAAAAAGAAAACTCAGTGTTTTCACAGGTTGGGAAAACTCAAGGTAGATGGAAAAGACTGTGAGAGGAAAAAGTAGCCGCTGCACTGACAGTCAGATACGAGGAGAAAATTAGTTTGATATTCACCCACTGGACTAACACACTCTGCATCAAGTTGAAATTACAGGTCCAGTGTGTGGGATTTAGGGGGCTATATTGGCAGGAGTGGAATATAACATAATAAGTATGTTTTCTTTAGTGTATAAACACCTGAAAATAAGATTCATTGTGTTTTTTGTTACTTTAGAATGAGCCGTTTATATCTACATAGGGAGCAGGTCTTCATCCACCAAGTCTACTATGTTTCTACAGTAGCCTAGAATGGACAAACAAGCTGGAGCACCCGCAGAAAACCCAGGCTGACATGGGGAGAAGATGCAAACTTTGCACAATAGGGCTACCCCACCCCGGAGTTTGAACTCCTCACCCTAAGTTCAAACCAGGAACCCTCTTGCTGTGAGGCAGTAATACTAACCACTGCGCCATCATGCTGTCAACTGGCAATTTATATCACCTGGTCTGTTTGTCTTGGAGAGGAAGAGACCTCTGGGGATAATTTGGTTCCCAGTAAAAACCTTCTTAACAGTAAACACTGAGTGAATTCTAAGCAGCACAAGTTTCAGCTGGTTGCAATCTGCAGTCCTCACCACTAGATGCCACTAAATCCCCCTAAAACTTCCATGCTGCTCCTTTAAAGTTAGATATTGGACAGCTGGACTTGGAGTGCTTCAGTGTCTGTGATCAGACGGAGCTGATACAAAGAAAAGCTTTGCCTCATCCTGAAACTTTTTATTATAGATGTTCATTGGCCTTTTAAACTTTTGAGCATCTCCAAATAGTGCAACTGAATGGTGACGTTTGGTCTCATTTACCCTCACAGCCACCAGAGCCAAGATGAGCATGATAAACTCCATGTCACGTATGCGCGGACAGGAGAAGGGACCAGGCTACACGCAGACCGAGGTCACCCTGGGAGAGTCCATGCAGAGGTTTGGCAGGGAGCTCGGGGAGGAGTCGAACTTTGGTGAGCTGCATACATTAAAGCTCCTGGCAGAAAGAGAACACTTTTTTAAAATGTGCTAGACAGAAGAACAAAGTGGCATCATTTCATTCCCTCAAGGACGCAGTAACAATGTTATGAAATATGCATGAGCCTATTTTTCAGACAACGTGCCTAACGTTATTTAGTTCACAAGTACAGGTGTTAAAATGTTGTTTTAAGAGAAATACCTTCCTTCAAAATCTGCGATGGATTTTAATGAGATAGTGTTACTCCAGATTAACCTCTTTCTACGCTATGCGCTGACACGGAGTTGTGTGCTATTCCTGTGTGTGTGTTTAAGTGTCTACATGTGTCTTTATTTTCCCAGGCCTTGCTCTGATTGATGCTGGGGAAGCTATGCGTGAGCTTGGAGAGGTTAAGGACGCTTTGGACATGGAGGTCAAGCAGAACTTCATTGATCCACTGCAGAGCCTCCATGAAAAGGATCTCAAGGAGATTCAGGTACGAGTGCAGAACTTTGATGCAATGAGGGAGAAAAAAAACTAATAATCTAAATCATGTCTTGGTCAGAGATTCAGTTTAACTGTCTTTATTTTCTTCTTTTGCAGCATCACCTGAAGAAAATGGAGGGTCGCCGTCTAGACTTTGATTATAAGAAGAAACGTCAAGGCAAAGTGACAGATGACGAGATCAAACAGGCACTTGAGAAGTTCGATGACTCTAAGGAGATTGCTGAGCAGAGCATGTTCAACCTGTTGGAGAGTGATGTAAGAATTAATTTTATCACCTGCCTCTTTGCTTGGTTGAACACACTCACCATCGACACAGCCAGACATGTTTTGTTGAGTTAGTCAACCAAATCAGTTTACTGAACTGTCAACACTCTCTGCTGTTGCGTTGACAGCAAACGCAACCATTCCCACCGATTTTTGTCCTCCTCAAAGCATGTTAATCAAGGGGGGGTCCGTTGATAGCCCTATTCTTTTTATGGCTCCTCGCCGGTGACAGCCATAGCCTCTTTCAGGTTGTCTGTTTGTCCTATTCTCGTAAACATGATATCTCCGGAAATGCCTGGAGGGGATTTAGGAGTCCAACAGACTCAACTAAAGAAGTTGAGGAACCCTTTTTGTTCTTCAGTCTGTCATCCTATTAAATCAGAATATGGCTTCAAGGTAGCCTCAGTGTACTGTCTGATGTGATTTGTAGCATTTGTAATATGGTTTTGTTGTTTCATTAAATGTTTTTTATTTTTGATTGTTGTGACAAAAAAAACGTCAATTTGCGATGTTGCACTTATGTAGTGCCCTAGAACATCAACAACCAACGCACCCAGGGTATCTTGCACGTCCTATCTGGACGTGGAAAGTCCATGACCAAATGTTGATATGTGACAAGGTCGGAGTGAGAATGTGTTGCGATCTTAGATTCACCAGGTGGCCTGAAACATGACTCCACTGAAAGACGCCACTAATCGTTCTTTATTTACTGCTAGATGTCGCAGCTGTTTGCTGCAATTTGTTTGCACAACTATATACAGCATCATAGTTTCTCAGAAGTTTTTTTCTGCCCCAAGCGGCCTATAAACAAGTGCAAATTCACAAAAACTGCGATCATGTACACCCATGCATCTGTGCGTTGCCCCTTTTTGCCAACTGGCATGAGCAGTTAATCAGCTGTCTTTTGGCTCGTGACTAATCTGTCCACAAAAATCATGAGCAAGCAAATCCATTTAGAAGTTATATGCCTTTTTGCGATTCTTACAAGCACAAACACACACACAAACACACACACACATACTTGACCCTAATGCCAAATTTTAGCCTTCTAGGTAAAAAACTGTAGCTGCCAAAGGGTGGGGAATTTTTGTGGATCAACCGACTAACCAGCCAACTGACAGATTAACCTATAGAGCTGCTGGTCACAGCTAAAAAACAATTAATACAGTTGTAAAACCATCAGGTATATTAGTAGTATCCTTTATGCTTGCAAAACATTTACACCAAGGTCCACAAGTAGCTGGTCTGGAGAGTTCTACATGTCACACACTGCAGAAGAAGTTTGTCCAGTTTGGCTTAAAAAAAAAAACCCTCTACTATGCCATAAAAACTCAACAAAGATCATCCCCTGAGGAAGAGTGTGTGATGCTATCAAAAGCTGCTGTCAAGTCCAACCCTGTATGTTTATACCAGTCCTATCAGCCATCTACATTTGTTTCTGTGTGAGAGAGCACTCTGTTATCACTTTTCACACTGAGGTGAATTTAAGTCCAGATCTCAATCATCTGTACAGGTGATGTATGCCAGTGGTCATGGTGTCAGTGTGTAACAGTCGACCCTGCTTATCTTCAACAGATTGAACAGGTGAGCCAGCTCTCTGCGCTGGTCCATGCCCAGGTGGAGTACCACAGCCGGGCTGCTGAGATCCTCACACAGCTCTCCAGTAAGATCGACGAACGGTCAGTAGTCATACTTCCTGTTTCACCTGGTCTTCTTCTACCATATGTTTTTTATGCACTGACATTTCCACAGAAACACACTGTGTTTAATGTTAGCGTCTTTTATTTGTGCATTTCTGTGTTTCCGCAGGATAAGGGACGCCTCTAACAAACCGAGGAAAGAGTTTGCTCCTAAGCCACGCACTTCTCTGGACTTCTCCATCAGCGAGAACCACAATGGAGGCATCCACAGTGCTCGCTCTCCAGGTGAGACCCGGAGAACAAACCTCGTGGCTCAGAAACACGTCCAGAAACTAGTCCTGGTACTGTAAATACTCTGTAGTACAACTGGAAAATCTGTTTCTCTGTCAGCTGATGTGAAGACAGAACAATAACATTTGTATGTCAGTAAAATTTGTATTTGTAAGTATATGCCTGTAAAGAATAGTTTCTGGGCTGGTTTCTATGAATTCACGATTTTCTTTCCTTTAACAAACCTTCTATGTTTTTACTTTGTACTGTAAATTCTCAAATAAAACCAAAACTGATGCCCCTTTCTTAAAAATAAGGGCAAAAGATTTCTCAGATGAAGAGATTATTATCTCAAAGTTTTGAGAAAAGTTTTCATTGGAAAAAAAAAATTCTGCTTGTTTTAATTCTCGTTTTGTTCTTGAGAAAATCATCTTGTTAATTCATAAAAGTGAGGTCATTCTTTTTCCATTAAAACTTTTCTCAGAAATTTGAGATCACAAATTTGGTAATTCAGACAAATGGAGCAGAATTTTTTTTTCTCAAGTGAATAAGGATATTTCCGGCAGATACTTCACAACAAAAGCCTTTCAGGAAGAAATTATGATTAAGTGCTAAAAGTCTTTTAATGTGAAACATATTGTAAGGAGTGTGTTTCATTCATATGAACAGCAAACGCTTACAATGATAAATCAATAGTATAAAAAAAGAGGGAGGTTTCTTCATAAAATATGATAAAACAATATATAGTTAATCCTTTTTTTAACCGTTAGCCTCAGAGCAATCTTTTTTAACCCTTTGATACCTGAGCAAATCGGCTTGGTTCCGTACAAAAGAAGAAATGACCCAAAAAAAATGAGCAAGAAATTAATATTAGAAATAGAAATATTAGAAGATAAATTAGTAAAAAGAGAAAATTAAAAACAAACATAAATTTTTTTTTAAAAAAGGGAAAAAAGAAAAAAAAAAAAAAACAAGGAAATGACCTGGAAAGGGAGCTTAAAAATTATAATAATTTTGTAACATAAATTTGAATTTAAAATCATGATTATTAGAAATATAGTTTTTCCCTAGCCTTTTAAAAATAATTTTCTAAATCTATTAATTTTTGGGGAATTTGTGGGAAATTTCTAACCAAGTTGTTCTTTGCATTTTTACCCATGTTTTTGAAAGAAATCACATCAGGGTTCAAAGGTTTAAATACTTGCAAAATAACAAATGTAATGAATATAAGCATAGACAAACATGCAGAAATACACAACACACACAGTTTGCATACATGATGTAGTTACTTTCACATTAAAGAAGACAATAGCAGGTGGTCTTTGAAACAGCAGAAGAAAAATCTTGTAAGAGTAAAACAAATTATTTAAATATAAAGGCATGTATTTGAGAATTTACTGTTTCCTAATTTGATCTTTTTCGCAGCTCTTTCAGTTCCCAACTTTTCAGTTATTACCTGTACTGAACAGAATATCCATCAATCCAGAACTAATCAATACAACTCTGCGCTCTTTTCTTTCCCCTTTATGATTTTTGTTTATTCTTCCAGGGGCGAGGTCTCCAGGTGAGCCAGGTCAAACTTATCTGTCAAAATGTTTTCCTGTCTGTGTACTCACCAACTCATGTCTTTAACAACATCCTTTCATTTACACTTAAAGCTCAAAACTACTTCTACTGCTCTCTGTTCCCTACCCCGCTCTCCCTCGTGTTGTTTCCTCTTAACTCTTTGCAGCAAGGTCTCCAGGTGAGACAAAAGTGAATCCCTGGAGAGATACAACAATATCTCCTCCATCACTTTGTCATTCTTGGTTGTTTTTTTTGTCCATCTCTCTTTCTGTTTGTCTCTCTGTCATGAGAAAATTGTTGCAATCCAACAGCAGAAAAACAAGTGCCGTCCGCTCACTGTAAAGAAAGCTCGACCTGCAGTAACAAAGCAAAGCTCACCAGCGGACGAGCATTTGTTGTTTCTGTTTTGTTCTCTTGTCAATCTTCTGATCCGTCTTATCCTCCTGTTTCTTTGTCTGCCTCTCTGCCAATTCATACTCCAGCTTCTTGTTTTGTTTATTGACCTTTTCATTTCTCTGCCTGCTGTACTTACCCATCACTTCATCATTATTCCATCTAGAAAATGCTGTTAAACATAAACGCCTCTGCTCTTTATTCACCTTTCTTTTCTCCTTTTCCCTTTGCAGCAAGATCTCCAGGTGAGAAAGGGTGATTTCGGAAGAGATGCAAAATCTCTCTGTCACTCTTATTTTTATCCTTCTTTACATGGACTTTTGTGAACGTGTATATTTGTCTTCACTTGTGTTGGCGGTGCAGCTCGTCTGCAGTGCTGTTTCTGTCTAACCCCTGGTTTCTCTTTTGTCCCTGTTTTTTCTCAAACTGCTCATTGTTCTTTTGTTAAAGGGATAGTTTGACATTTTGGGAAATGTGCTATTTGCTCTGAGTTAGATGAGGAGATAGACACGACTCTCATGTCCGGACGCTAAACATGAAGCAGCAGCCAGTTAGCTTAGCATAAATATAGGGGGAAACAGCTGGCTTGGCTTTGTCCAATGGTACAAAATCTGCCCACTAGCTGACTCAATCAATTATTTAATGATAGGTTATGTGCTGCACTATGTCTCAGTGTCTCGGCTTGTGACATGATCCAAAAAATATCCTTATGAATTATTGAATTATCATTTTTGCATCGTTTTTTAACACTTGGTTTGGGTATGGATCAAACAAATGAGCTGCAACATGTTAACTAGCGAGCCACGTTAGCTGCTTCCCCTAGCTCCGTTTGCGACATGTTATTTTTTCCCCAAAGAGTTGCTGTGACTTTTTTGTCCTAACCCAGCACCCCTGCCCTAATCCTAACTGCCCCCGACCTCGACGAGTACGAGCCAATCACAGCAGAGTAGGATGGGACTAGGCATAAAAGCTCTTGGTGAAAAAAAAAAACTGTGTGTCCGGGACCGTCTCATTCACTGTGTGACACAGGATAGTTGGTGATAAACGCTGTCGTTGCAGCTGTTTTTGCCACAAGGGGCTTTTCACACTTGAAAAACAAACTTCAACAAGAAACACAAAGGTGAGATTTTAAAGCCGTTTCACACCAAGCACGGATTTTTGTCCAAAAACATATGAATGCTTGCACACCCCTTGCGTGACATTCATGCTGGGGAAAAGTATTTGGATGGCCCTCGATTGATGGCCCTTTTTGAGTGGATTTCCACCTGTAGAGTTGACGAATGAAATCCTTTGTGCCTGAAACTGATTCCCTACCTCCAGTACATAACTAGCTTGCTGCCAAAATGGGGATTGTCTTATCACTTTCGTTTCTGCTTCAGCTGGGATTCGATGAAGATGCTAATGTAGCTGATATGCGCTTGCTAACGTTATGTGTCGGTCACAGTCTCAAACAAACACAAGCGCATGGCTAATTATTATGCAGATTCACCAGCAAGTACCACGCCAAAACAATGTGTCGTTAAAATGTTTAACTGTAATTCAGGAGGTGTTCCTTGTGGAGGACTGGTGAATGGGTGTAAGTGGGGGGTGGGTGTGGAAGAGAGATGTCTCCTGTTAGGTTGATCTGGGAGGATCATAGTGGGAGTTCTGTCTCAGGTGTTTTTCCGCCTCAGATGGTACCTAGAATGAGACATGAGAGAGGCATGCACCAGACTGAATAAGAAGAGATGAGGGGAGAAGGGAAGAGAGGATGAAGGAATGTTGGGATGAGGTAGGGAGGATGATGGATGAAGGGAAGGGAAAGGGAGGGTGGGTCGAGAAATCTGAGACAAACAGAGCACCATGGGTTGACCAGGTATGAGTAGGCTTGGCGGGTAATCAGAGGCGTGATTGAGGCGCAGCCCTGCTCCCAAATATCCATGCAGCACTGATATTACAAATGGTAGTGAGGGCCTAATCCCCTACGAACAAGCTACTCTTGTTTCTTCATGGATGGGTGAGAGTTTGTCACACTGAAGGAGCTGCAGTTGGTAAGATCCTTAGCGGTGTAGTTGCAGGCCATGAATCATAACTGCAAGAAGAATGTATTTTTTCAGAGAAATGGGCCTTTCAGGGAGGTGTCACACAGGTGGGAAACGGCTTTTATGCTTTACCTGAAGCATTATCAATGAATGTGTTTTTTTGGTTTTACAAGAAAAAAGCCTCCAAGGATGATGACTAACTGGTTTGGTTTGCAAGTGTACGTGTGACTAACTGCCTGACGCTCTGTTAAAGAGCAACACACAGCCGCTCCTGCATCTCCCACACAGTGTATGACACATGTATCCAGTCTTTATTGAAGCTAAGCTAGCTGGCTGTAGCCCTGAGAGACAGATATGCGAGTTGTATCAATCCTCCACCAGAAAGAGGACAAACGTATTTCTCAAATGCAGAACTATTCCTTTAAACACTGTATGCCTCATTATTTTGCGGTCACTGATGGTCATGTTTTGTGTCTCTCCTCTGCTCTCCTCCTCTCCGCATTCTCCTCTTCTCTTTCCCTCTTTCAGCCAGGTCTCCAGGTGAGCCTTTCACAAGCAATCATTATGTCTCTAATCTGTATGCAGCATCTTATCTCTTACCTCCAAGCCTCTCCTCTAACTCTTCTTCTCTTATCTCTCCAACTCCCTCCCCAGCCCCCATGGACCAGCCCTGCTGTCGTGCACTGTACGATTTTGACCCCGAGAATGAAGGTGAGCTAGGCTTCAAGGAAGGCGATATCATCACCCTGACCAATAAGATCGATGACAACTGGTACGAGGGGATGCTGCACGGCAACTCCGGCTTCTTCCCCATCAACTATGTGGATATCCTGGTGCCGCTGCCCCACTAGGATGGCACCACTATCAGCTGTGTCTGCATCAGTGGCGAAACAGATCCTTGGCCTCCAGTCCCTCCCCCCCCGAGTATTCCCGGTAACCTATTCCTTAACATTCCTACCAACCACCTGCGCTCCACTTTAAAGGAGTCAAAACAGCAGCAACACAATAACGAAAGGAGATTGACGAGTTAAAGCAGGTATGCACCAGTTGAGCGTAAAAACTTTAAATGAGGAAAAATCAGCGTCTATGTCGTTGCTACCCCCTTAATCCCAGGAGGTTCCTTCAGGCTTCCATAGTCATTTTATCCATTGCTGTCCCGGCTTCTGTCTCGGTTTGAGTTGGCTGTCAGTACGTCATGATTTCTGTGAGTTTATCAGAGCAGCTTTGCAAAATCACTCTTTTCTCTCATTCACTGTACTTTGTGGAAACCTCTACAGTAGATAGAAACTTTTCTCTCACATACTAGGAAAAAAAAAAAAATCGGTCCACGTGCTTCATGTTTGTTAGAGACTCTAGGTCAAGCATGGTTTCAAGTGTTTAACGTTTTATCTTCTATCTAAAAATATGTTGAGCTGATTTTTGTTTTGTTTTGAATATTCCTCTTTTTTAATGGTAGTCGTCTCTCGGCGTCCAAATTTCTGTCCAAAGGATGTCCTCACCTTTTAACTACTCAGAGTTATGACAGAAGTTGTAGACTAGATTCATCTAGTTGATAACTAACAACCAAGGTTACCCATCGTATTTATTTATGTTTTTTACATATCAACATATGCGCGTGATTGGTCATATGTGATTTAGATACCAAAGTTACCTGCAAAACCAGAGTCAACTCCAAGTTCAGCTTCCAGACAGCACAGTGTCACGGTGTGAATCTGTGCGACGCAACAGGGTGAAGCTTTGCAATCTCTAACTCTTTGGTATTTTTATCAAGAGAGGCGAAACTGTATTCCTGTGTTTGTGACATTACCTATCTGAGCCAGTGATTAGTGGAGTGACGACATGATTTGCAAAAACACAAGTTGTGAAGTTTAAACAGTTTGAAGTGATGTGAGAAAACTCTGGTGCGTAAGTTTAAATCCTCCAACGTGTATTTTATCTGCAGCTTGTGTGAAAAATGGTTGATGTATTGTGATATAATAATTATAGGACTTAACTGCTCATTGGGGCAACTGTTGACGATGTAGCTCTTTCTGCTGCATCCCTACTAGTCCGATTAGTATTCTGTAGTTTAGCTGTCTATAAGCCATTGATTAAGACAAAACTAGACATAGCCAGGAGCGCACAAATGGCTGAATGGAATAAAAAATAATTACTTTTTGTCTCGGTGGAAATGTTTTGCTCATTGGAATGATGCAACTTACACTAAAACCCCCTTTTCTCTAAAATATTCTTGACTAAAAGCCGCTGGTTTACCCTTTTCATGTCATGTTAGACCCCAGAAAAAATGCAAGATTCTTTTTCATTTTCTCTTCCCAACTTTTTGGTTGTATGCAGTGTTGTGTGGGATTTTCCTCCCTCTTTAACTGATGTACTGATAATCTAGAAATCCAACCACACTCAGTTATTACAGACAGTACAGGTTTTGGTCAGCTAAGCAGTGAGGTGCCGCAGTGCACACATTATGCCCAGGGTTTTATTTTCTGCGATGTCGACAATGTATTAACCTTTCTGCAAAATAATCTGTGCAGCAGTTAACACTGTTTTTTCACCCATCTTGTAGTGATGTTGTGCGTGTACTTTGGGGAAGGGGTTTGGGTTCGCATACAGTATTTGTTATGCACAGGGACGGGGTTACAGAGGACCTCTGATGCTGAGGTATTAAGATATACTGTCTCTGACAGTGTTTCCACATTAAAACAAACATGGATGTGTCTTTAATCAATGGACCAATTCATTATATTCAGTAGAAATACAATAAACGATGCAAAATCAACTGGTACCAATACTAAGTGTTGTTTTCTTTTATCAAGGGAAGCACAACTTTAACAGACAGTATGCTTTGTCGGCTGGGGAAGAATAACAATACAGTTAG
>JAPZEB010000020.1:3164631-3180966 GCA_029783705.1 Chaetodon striatus
GACAATACTGCAAGTTAGGGCTGCATATGAGAGAAATATGCAATAACATTAAATATCACCATACTGATGTTACATATGATAGCTATTAAAATGTACTCAGTTCTGCCTTTCTGCTGCTTTTAGTGTACTGCTGAAATACAACAAACAAAAACATTTTTATTTAACTAAACGAACATGAACACAAAAGGCACAATTTTAAAAAAGTGCAGTTTCCTACTGATACTCTCTTTCAACAAACTCAAAAAAATCCCAATATCGTACAATATATCAGTCTTTTGTGATGTGTTTATTGCACTAGTTGGAATCATAATGATGATAAAAAAATTATATACTATGCAGCCCTACTGTTAGGAACATAAATCTAAAAGCTTACCTCGTTCATATCCCTCACACCACTGAGCTGTGTGCAAACATCCTGGAGCTGCTGGATCTGCATGTTCTGGGACTGTGAGACGACCTGCAGCTGACTGAGCTGCTCCTCACTTCGAGCCAGAGCCTGACTTAACTCAGACACACACTGCTCCGACTGACCCAATGACGTCTCCAGTCTAGGCACAGACAAAACACAGGCAGTGGGCATTAGTGTCAGTGTTTCAGGTGACATCTGTAGATGTGTGGCAGGGAAAGAAGAAGGTTGCCTACTGGTCCCAGTCTTCTGTCATAATTCAAGTAGTTTAAACTCTTATTGGGATACTTAACTGCGTACTGGTGAGGGCAACTTGTCAGCAGCAGTAAGGATAAGTGCCGCACTGATGCCTGTAGAGGTCTGATCCCTACCCGAACCCAACTGGACCTGACCTGACCTGCCCGCTTCAAGCCAGGCTGTAATTTCTCAAACTGCGCTCAGGCTTGAATCGAGTCTGGTTAGCTCCAATTTCCGAGTGTACTTTTGTTTCTGTTTTTTTTTTTTTAAATACAGACTTTATAGTCTGCTTAATCTGATGAACAATTTATAAGCTCCGTTGCCATCAACCCATCCTAACTCACACCTCTCGTTAATAAGGAGAAATGTTATACAATCTTTATTTAATATATGTGGCACACTGTTTGAGTTGTGCTGAACATTCAATTGTAGAAGGCACATGTTGGATATTGTGTCACAAATGTCTGTTACTGCACTGAAAAGACTTCAGTTGACTTAATTTTGTTTTCTTTTACAGTGGAAAATCAGGTTTTAACCAGGCTTGGGCCAAAAACTGCTGCAGTTGTTTAGGCTCTTGTCGGGCTTGGAGAGAAACTATGTGAGTTCATGAAGGGTTGGCTCTGATTGTTTCGGCCTGATCACAGCCCTGGCCTGTTGCACACCAGATGACTTTGAGAATCAGAAACCGGTTTATTGCCGTGTAGGTTTTAACATACAAGGAATTATTAGCTTTGGTGTTTTGGTGCATAGACAACATGCATGAATACAGAATAGAAAAAATTATAATTAAATTTTTTTTTTTAAATATGCACAATGTTGCTGTTAAAAATGAAAGAGCTCATCAGGAATGTGCAAAAAATATTTTGGGGGGATGTGCAAAGATTCAGAGGATTTTAGAGTATTTTCTAATCTTAACTGATTTAAAAAATGTGAGGGAGCACAGACATTATAACACATTTAACCAACTTAATATATTTAGTCATAAAAACACACACCAGATGATTAAGTTAAGATGAAGGACCACACACACTTGGCGTTTATACAAAAGATTTCAGAGTTGTGATTCCAGGGACTTGGGATCTCACATACCCCCTTTACACCTGGCAATAACATGTTTTTTGTGATAGGATTGCTCTTGATAACATGAAAGTACAGGTGTAAATACACTCGAAACACATTGAGGATGGATTGTTATCCGATCTGCCAAACAACTTCTGAAGGTGGTCAGGAGCGCATTGTGACCACATCAAACACAAGTTTAAATGCAAACGCGATTCGGATACGTGGTCAGGTAGCAGACGGATCTGGATGTGGACACCAGAGACGCACATCAATACTAAGTATAAATGCATGTGGTCAAGCGCTATCCGATTGCAATCCGATCACAAAATACGCATGTTAATGCCAGGTGGAAAAGGGGTAACAGAAACTTGTGTGATCAAAATGTGACTTCAGAAAAAAACTAAAACACACTGAGACACTGTGTGCTATGTTTGGCACCAAAAAAAGAGAAAGAGGGAAATAAAAATGTGGGCAAAGTCATGGTTGAGGTTCAAACCTAATGAACAGACAAAATCATAGTCATCACTTACTCATTGGCTCTGTCCTTGGCGAGCTGGATGTCCTTCCATGACTGCTGCAACCTGAAACAACAATACATTTTTTAGCACCAGGCTGTGCATCAGTCAGTTTTTGCTTCTTTAAGATCCCCCTTGATAAAAAAAGTTTCAGAAGCATTTCACCATATGTTTCCTTTAATGCTCCTGAGCACATGTATGTTATCAACATATCAGCGTTGTTGTGGGGATCATACTTTGTAGTCTCAGCGCCAAGGGCCTGCTCCAGGAAGGTGTAGGAGGCCAAAGTGGAGGAAACAGTAGCAGACAGCTCTGTCACCTTCCTCTCCAGCTGACCCCTCTCTTCCTCTCTTTCTGTTAGCTTCTGACGGAGCACACCCATCTCTGAAATGTACGGAAAACAAGGAAATGTGAGCACTTTTATAGGCTGATAAAGAAGATGTATATCGACTGATTGTACAACAATTTGAAATGAAAAGTTGAACATATCTATGTCATGTTTTTACCTGAGGTCAGAATTGTCACCTGCAGATTTAAATCACCAATCTGTTCTCTGGCAGTTTGGAGATTCATATTAGCTTGGTCAAGTTCTTCTTCGATCTGTTGAGTACAAGTTCATTTAAATAACAAAAATAAATAGTCTTTATGATTTATGGCAATCATCATTTTTACGAGACAAGTAGAAAACAGTTGCAGTATGTGTCCCAGTTAATTTATAAACACCGGACCTGCTCTCTCTCTTCAACAGCTTGGTCTCTTGCAGAGAGATGCTCGTCCCTCTCCCTCAAAGCAGCAGCTGCCTTCTCATTCAGCTTCAGAAGAATGGGAGCAGTTTTCTGCAGAAGACCTCTGACTGTGCAGAGCTGTGACAAGATAAATACACAAAAGCATCTGTGTTATGAGCATTTATCGGGGTTCCCACACTTTTTCATGGACAAAATTTCTAAACTGTTGCATGACTTTTTAAGGACCCATAAAAAATTATCCTCAAACATATCAGATTCAAACTCTATTCAAACATAATTTCAACTAGCTGATATATATAAAAGGGAAAGACAAAACACAGGGAGAAAACATAAACGTATGTGATGGTTAACAAAACGCTGTCAAACACCGACGCTCATTAGAGCTATGTACATCAACAGCTACAGAAAATAACTTCACCGTTTTATTACCTGATATGGAGGGTTATCCACAGAAGACTACTGTAACAATTTCATTACACACAACAGAATACCCTGACTTTTCCAAAACTTTTAATAAGGTGATTGTGAAATTCCATGACTTTTCCAGGTTTTCTATGACCGTGGGAACCCTGATCAATGCTTTTAAAATTAAGTCGTAAATGCAGTCTCCATTCAAACACCACATAATAGTACTGTCATATAATTTTGGTCTCTTGTGTTGTTATTAAATTGTGGGCAAAAGCCACAGAGATCAAACTACAATTTAAACTTTCTCATCTTGTCTTTTGTAGCTTCTGGCAGATCGTGACTTTTGGGAATTACAACATGCTTGTGTGATGGTATTGTTACATGCCTTCAGTGCTTATTAAATTCTCCGTAAAAAGTTAGACTGAACATACTTCCTTCATCAAAGTGGATTGTTCCTCCAGCGTTGTGGACAAAACATCAGTAGCAGAATTAAGCATTTCAGTGTGGGCCTGGTTTAATGCAGCCTGCATAAGTAGAGGGGGAAAAAGAGAAATTGATGGATGCTGTGCTGAATAGATTAAAATAGACCTGTCTGTTGTCTGTTCTCTGTACCTGTTCTGGGTACGTCTGGTCGAGGGCAGCTGACAGTTCTTGCTGAGACCCAACAATCCTCTCCAGCGCTGAGATGTCTGTGGCACAGTGTGTCCTCAGCTGTTCCATCGCACTGAAGGCCTGGAAACAAAAACATATTTATGCTCCTGGAATGAAGGATGCTTAAAAAAGAAAAAAGCATATCACTGTAAATAATCACTGACAATAAACATGTCAGAAAACTACCATTCCTTTTAACGAATTGATCATGAAGAGACCTGCAGTTTTTTTTTGTTATATTCTTTTAAATGCCTAAATTTGCTGCTCAATGTCAGCACAGGAATTATTTAATCATTCTATTTTATCTTTCCACAACAAGCATGACAAAGTCTAGCCCTGGTTTTACTGGCTTTAACAATACCAAAAAAAAATCCTCAACCTGCAGCAGAACCACTTGAGCAATAATAAGGACTAGGCACGGAGACAAAACATTTATTGAACTGCCTAGGTAAAGGGATTTGTCACTGTCCTTACCGCCTCCTTGGCTGTGAAGGCCTCCTCCATCTGTATCCTCATGTCATCTCTTTGGCAGAGAACATCTTGGACCTTCTGCGTCATTGTTGTCTGCGTCTTCTTTGTTTTCTCTAACAGAGACTTCATCTGACCGTACTAAATAACACAAGGAAAACACACATCAGCTAATTCATACCCTCTGGACACTTACACAAAGAGCATGCAACTGATGTCAGACAGCAAAGACATACAAGACATGTTTACATACATGTGAAACAAGGCTTTGATGGTCCTCTCTGACCATGTCTCCTATTTGCTTCATGTTAGAGAGAGCAGCATCCGTGTCACAACTCAAAGAAGTCTGTTAGGAGAAATGCACACACTTCACTGTTATTAAAGAGCAAAATCAGGTGTTTCAATGTATTGTAAATCATCAAAATGCACATGCCAGTGACTTTTATCTACAGAGTTTACACATAGTTGTGCAAAATATATCATGTAATATATATTGTTTGTCTCACCATGGTGACCCTCATGTCCTGCATACACTGGCTGAGGTTCTGTAGAGAACTTCCGTCCAACTCCAACTCACTAATCCTGCTCAGAGCCTCCAAATATAAGTCTCTGTGCATTGATGTCTTAATGAAATACAAAACAAATAATCCATTAAAATAGAGATAATGGATGAGCTAAAAGAAACTCAAGATGTCATCATAGTGAAAAGAATTAAACCTAAAGGGTACAAACTCTAAATGCTTCACGTATCCCGATGTCAACCCTTAAAGACGTCTGAATGTGTCCTCACCTGACTGAGTTCAGTGTGGTCTGTCTGCACTAGTTTCTCCCTGAGCTCTGAAGGTGCAGGGCCTGCAGAAGGACATCCACTAGCCCTGGATGCAGCTAACTGCTGCACCAGAGCCTCCACCATGATCATGCTGGACCTTAACCTCTGCTCCAGCTCTTGTTTGGGGAGACACTCCAGGCTGCCTGGAGGTACACTGAGCACATCAACAGAAGGAAACAGTGAGAGGCAGCCACAGAGTAACCATGTCATATTCAGAAATCATTAGCAGCGTAACTAATCCAGAGGGAGGCAACACTTACTTCCACAGGAGAGGGTCAGTCAGAGTGCAGGAATCCACCACAGAGAATTCCCTCTTTCTCTCAAACTGGCCAGATGTATTGACGCTGTGGTCTAGCCATTTAACAGGAGTGGTGCCCACACAGATGCTGTGGGATTCTACAGGAGTAGCTTTTGCCGACGGGACCGTGACAGCAGCAGGAGGCAGAACGGGAGCAGAGACAGCAGCAGGACCCATCTTTCCTGATGCCAAGAAAAGAAACTCTGCCATCTGCCGAAGCTGCTGCTGAAGGGGACCATCTGGAATCAAAGGTATATCCAGAACCGGCTTCTCCACTTCAGACTGAGGCACTGTGCAAGGCTTTACACCCACATCTTCAACTGGCTCAGTGACTGGGTCTGGCTGGAGCTTGCCACCGAGTGTTGTAGAGTTAAACAGAGGACGTGGCATGGGGCTCTCCAAGTGCTCGGTCCACAACCCAGCTGGGTCGACATTAGAAGGAGCCACAACACTCTTTTCACTCTCAAGGACAGAATCATCGGCCAAAAACTGGTCAAAAGCAGGACCCTTAAAAGCCTTGAATACAGCAAGAGAGGCTCTCCTAACAACAGGACTGAGGATCCCAAAAGCTGATGCTACTGAGCGATGGTCTGACAGCATTTTCAAAGCAGCAGGGAGATTTTCTGACTGGGGTTTTTCTGCAGAGTTACTGAGAATTGGTCCATTCTCAGATGAACCAAGAGCGCTGTCTTTTGCCTCACTGGATTCTCTGGGTTCGCTGCTGATTTGCACTTGAGAGATGTGTTCAACAAATGCCTCCACAGGTGTAGAAGTCTCTGCTGAAGCCGCAATATGACTACAGTCTGGAGACTCACTTCTATGTAGCACTGAAGGCAACGCACTGTTGTCAGGATGCACTGAGTGCTTTATTGATGTTTCTTGCGTTTGACAGTTAACAGATTTATGATCCAACTCCTCCACAGACGTATGAGTCAGTGAAGATGTACTGATAGCTGGTGCATCAGTGTCAGCAACAATTTCATCGTTTTCCATATGGCTGTTACGTTGTTCATGGTGACCTTGTGTCATGTGATCCTGTGTAGCAGAGGTAGGTGCGCTCTTGTCGTCCAGCGGCTGGCAGATCACAGCCTGGTCGTCAGAGAGAGGGACAGTCTTCTGAGTGCCATCTGATATTATTACCTCACTTCTGGCACTGGTGAAAGAGCTGATTGTAACGCCCTCTTGACCACCAGTCTGGCTATCAGGTGCCACCAAGCTAATCTGTTTAACCTCATCCTCAACATCAAGGCTGACTGGTAATGACTCCTGGGTAATGGGAGAATTGCCACTTGGGGTTGATGGGTAATTTTCAATAACACAGTATGGGTGATCGAAATGGTCACTACCGTTTTGTACATTTTGGTCACCAGCTAACACGCTTGGATCTAGACCATAATTGTACGACTCACTGCAGTTTGCAGTTTGGTCAGCTGGTAGAGGAACAGTCTCATCTGCAAGTTTGGTGCCATCTGAAATTTCAATCACACCTCCAGTGCAGTTAAATGATTTGAAGGTGACATCACTCAGTCCATCAGCAGGCTCTTCAGGAATATCTGTGGCTTCAGTTAAGGTGGTGATGACATGATCACCATTTTCACCGCTACAGTAGGGATGATCTGCATGCTCCGCTTCACATAGTTGGCCACAGTCAGAGAGATTTGTTGTATTCATGCTGTTGTCATGTAAAGGTTCACCTTGCTGTGCCTTAGGCAGAGGAATGGTCTCATTTTGAAGTCTGGTGACATCCGAAACTTCCACCTCACCCCCATCACAAACAAAGGATTTCCAAGTGATGTCTTTCTTTCCACAGCAGTCATTCTGAAAAGCTCTGAAATCTTCTGTGGCACATCTGTCATCCAAGTCACCAGCAGCCAGTGTAGTGTAAGAATTTTCACGGAGACATGCTGCGTCAGTGTCAACCACGGAAGCATCTTTCATCTCAGGATTATAATAGGGATGTTCTACGTGACTACCGCATGACTGAACTATCATACTGTCAGAGATGACTGTATCCTCTGTTTCACACATGGTTTTCATTGCCTGATCCTTGGGCAAAATAATACTCTCTTCTTCTGCACACACTGAAGAGCCTGTAACCTCGACCTCGCCACCAGGACAGATGAAGGATTTAAATGTTACATCTCCAAGTCCACAAGCTGTCTCGGTAGCTGCCACATCAACAGTGGAAGCACTGATTTGAATCACTTTGGTGGAAGGAGGAGAGTGCATGCGGGGCTCTGGATCACAAAGATTAACATCACCCTGTTGATAGAATGAATGAAAGGTAAGAAAAGAGTCACAAAGAAAAATAAAACAGGAGGAGCATTTTCCAAATATTAGTATGAACCCACCTTTGATGTTTTCACAACATCAGCATTGAGCAATGACTTTGATTTGATCCTCGATGATGGAGTTGACAGATGCAGCATTTCATTCTGCAGACTTCTCAGTGGGGTACGCTCTCCACATCTGCCTGAAGGCTAACATCAACAGAAGTCAAACATAATATTATTAGCTTGTTTGGTCACCATTTAACAACATATATTGTGCATAACAGAGCACAGAAGTCTTACCAAGCCTTCCCCACTGGAGCTTGACTTCCTGGAGGACATTACTGTGGAGTGCTGTGAAACTATTACTGCAAATGAAGACAAAGAATTTCATCTTAAATGTGTGTTTTTTTGTTTTTGTTTTTAAAGTTAATTAAACTGCTTGGTGGATACTAAGGTTAAACCAGTGTCTTAAGAGATATAATGTTAACCAACAAACTTAAGATAACATTAGGAGCTAACGTTACTGACATTACGTTACGTATCGATTAGAGGCAGTTAGCCATTTATAAGTCTATACTCATTGGAACATTCATAGGCGCTAAAGCTAGCCACAACTAATTTGAGAGTATGGTGTAACACTAAATTATCACACAGTGTGTTGCTAAGAATAATTTTAGCAGGGGCGGAGAGCTAGCAAACTCTTTCAGAAAGCGTTGATGAAGTCGTTAGCTAACGTGAGTTACGTTAACTAAAATTGGTTTGTACACACCTCACAACGGCGGCTAACGAACATTTCAAACGAACCAAACTATGACTATAACCTGTGAATTCAAGTAAAATAAAATTACCTTCCAACTTTGACAAATAAACTTCAACCAACGTTGTAAACGTGAGAACAGGGTAAACAAACCCTCAGCGTCGAGCAGCCATCAACCGCGTTTCATTCAAAACACAAATGTCAGCTCTGCTATTGGTCCATTTGTCTTCTTCGTTGGTTAAGTGACGCACTGGGAGCACGTACCGTGTGCTGCCACTCACTGCTGCCCCCAACAGGAAGCTAATGTCACTACTCAGGGGCGTCTTTGGTGCTTATATAAAACCTACACCTCCTGTCCTCTATGATGCCTTTACTGTAGATATCTACAGGTTTTCCTCCGAATTTTTGCTTAAACATGGTCAAGTTCATTTTATTCATTCATTTCCAAACATTAAAATAATTCCTCTCGTGTTTCTTAATAGTCACCATCTACTTCCCTGATGAAAAGACTTTTTTGACATTTAACCTGCTAAGTCAGAGCCTTCCTTTTTTACAAGTTAAAAAAAACACTCTTTTGCATCTACTGTCCATTCATGTCGCATCCCTTTTTTCACATTCAACAACCTTTTGTTTTTTAGACGCTGTGTCTTTGTGTTTCCACCAAATATTTCTCAAAAGATGGCCCACATTATTTTTTTCAGCTACCCTTGATTTCATCCAAAAAAGTATGTTAAGGCCTCTTCAGCTGAAGGTAAAAACCTCATTTAAATTATATAAATTTAATGCCTTTACAGTAATTTTAAAATTTAACTCCCTCTCTCTGACTCTAAAACACATCTGTAAAATATAGTCGGAGAGTGATGTAGTCATTGTTGGTATGAGTTATGACTTATACCAGTAAAAAACTACAAGAAAATACAAAAAAAGCCCCACTCATTATTGATGATTTAGTTGGGTAGAGGGCCAGTTGCTACCCCCAAATTAAGAGAAAATATCGAGAAGTGTTGAGAAGATACATAAAAGAAACTTACACCAGTAGACAACAGGTTTTGACCAAAGATAAACATGCAAACAATTTTCTAAATCATAAAGATGTGTGGGTGGTGGACGTCTATTAGCTCACCTAGTAGAGCAGGCACCCCATGTACAAAGGCTTTATGCTTGCCACAGTGGTCACAGGTTGGATTCTAACCTATGTCATCCCGCTTCTCTTTCCCCCTTTCACACTAACAAGTGCCCTAAAAAATATCTTTAAAAAAAAAAAAAAAAAAGATGTGCAGGTCTAGTGGGCAAGCAATTAATACTTCTTGAGAAGAACACGATATTTTATTGCTTTTGTACAGTCACTCCTATTTGTAGATAATTAGTACTGGAACAAGAGATAGAAATTAACCACATTTTAATTATCTACCATTTCTGCACCATTATCACTTTCTGTCAGTAACAGAGCACATGAAAAAAGACAAAAAACAAAAAAGCATTTCTGTTTCATAAATCTTTTAATTAATATAATGATACAAAATTTTATGTTCCTCATGTTTCTTATGTCTGATGTGAATAAAGTCTAAATGATCGATCACACCACTGAAATACACATTTGTATGTAGAGAGATTACCTGGAAATGTCAAGGTCTGGAACATTTGACAGGCTTTGTTTTTGAGTCTTTCCAGCTCCGAAGCTTTCACTCAAAGAGTTTCTCACGTTGAGGCAACAGGTCGGACCTGCAGTACCTCAGCAAAGCCTTGTCCAAACCAGCAGGTGATGTCAGCCGTGTCCAGGGTGAAGAAGAACAGTCTGTCTCTGCAGCGTGTCCGCCTGTAGACTGACCGTGGGTCTGCTGACAGCACCCCTCTGATGGCCGCAGCAGCCTCCTCTGGACTGCGCAGAAACTTGAATCTGGGTCTGTCCCTTTCAGAGGCTCCTGTGTGACATGTAGAAGTTGATGGGTTTTTTTTCAGTGGCAGCTTTTTATTATGCAGTGAATCACCCTACACCCATCATTGTTATCAATGTCAAATATAAATCCTGCCTGCTACATTTACAGTATGTAGACATGTATACATACACAGACTGTACATCAGTATTCTCTAAGAGAGTTTTCAGATTAAAAGCTAAAGTTGGTAACTTTTATTAAAATATCTTTTTTATATTTGCTGACACTGTCACTTCATCCTGACAGAAGCACATTAGACAGATTATCTGTGGAAAAAAAAAATCATATTCCTCCTTCTCGTAGTGCCTCTAATGGCCTTACTGTATGTGAATAAAAACAACCAATCAGAGCTGAGGAGTCCTGCCTATCTGCTGCTTAAAATGTTTCCAAAACAGAGTGCTCCAGAGATAACACTCCTCTGTAAGTGGAAGTTTGCTTCACCCTGGTTCGCTTGTCAATAAACCTACGGGATTTTTTCATTGGATTTTGGATTCTTGCAGAAAATAAGCTCTGTGGAAGACAAACATTTATGATACTCACATATTTCAATCAGCGAGATAATCTTCACAAATGAACACCACTTTTATGATTTTTGGAGAAATAAAAAGCTACCATTAGGCTATAAACAGACTACACCATGGTCTCATGACTTCAGCATCACTACCAGTTACCAGTTATGTAGTCTCATGTAGCCACTTGTTAGCAATGGTCTTTGTAAGACACATAAAAGCTTCAAAATTCAAAAGTGAGGTATTTACTGGTGTATCTAGTCTCTTGAGCTTGTGTTAACCTCAGACCTTATTAAACCCATTCTTAAACCAACTTACTTCAAGACGAGGCAACTAGGAGTGTGACAATATGAACTCATTTCCAGGATTTAGGACTCATTCTTGGGGCATTCTGTTTTAGTACCGTTTAAATGAGAACGTTTGCTCTGGCCAGTGGGCGGTGCTTGCTGTGTCGCATGACTATTTGATTTGGCAGCAGGGGTTACAAGCTTTCGCATTTTACAGCTAAACAGTACACTAAAATATGCCTCTGAAAACACCTGAGGTGAGAAACAGGCAACGCAGGAACAGAATCTTGATTTATATTTGATCAGTGCTGCTGAGTTTGACAGTCTGACTGCAGTTCACGAGCAGTAATTGGCACAACTGACAGCTGTGTCAGAGACTCCTGATTGGTTGTTTTCAGTGTGCCACAGTAAATTCTAGCAAATGCCTTTGGAGGCAATAGGAGGAAGAGGAGGGACATGATTTTTTTCACCGTCTTTCTCAGGTATAGCTGTGTAAATGTGGTGAGAGTTTCAGCAAATACAACAAAAACCAACTGTAGCTTTAATCAAGATGTTAAAAAATCTATTTTAACAAAAGGCTTCATAGTTCAACAAATAATATTTAGATTTTTAAATCAAAATAGTTCATAGATTACGCACTAATCTAATGAAATGTCTAAGATTTAAAATAAATAATTAAAAAGGATTCACATTTTATTTGGCCTGTGTATGCACTATGAGTTTCACACTTTAATTCCCGCTTTTCTTGATATGTATGTGTGTGTGTGTGTGTGTGTGTGTGTGTCCTGACATGCACTTCAGATTGGCCCCTTTCTCTTAATCTGCCTTTGATATTTTGTATATATTCAGTGTTACTTGCTGTAGTCATTCTGTGTAGAGATGATGCAGATATTTTAATTCATGTCTAATATATTTATAATACATTCCTCTTCTATAACATAACTAAGACAATCGAAGTGAAATGTACATCAACTTATTTTTAGGGACGTACATGAGGGGCTCTCTGGTCCATACTCGACCTTGTTAGGGGTCATTGGCTGAAAACAGATAAAGAACCTCTGCCGTACATAACCACCACTGTTTTGTCATGTTTTTGTTCAGCTCTGCTGAACTTAATTTCAGCTGCATATCAACTTCTAACTTATTGTAAATTATTCAGTGTAAGTACACTGAGAGCAACTTCACACCGGAGTCAAAGTCCCTCTCTGTGTACACATACTTTTCCAATCCAGCTGATTCTGTAACTGAATGCCTTGTTTCATAATCAGCTCTGTCACAACAGCACCCTCTTGTGGACACAATCACAACATCACCCTTTTCTCTGGGTGACAACCAGCTTAAAAAAGGACGTACTCTAAGTTTGGCTCACCTGACAGATGTGTGGGAACAAAGTCTGCTAACTGCCTCTCAGCGTGAGGGGTGAAGCGCACCTCCAGACTGCCAACAGGAGGCTCTCTGATCCAGTCAGCGATGGTGCTGTAGGCCTCCTCTCCATAACAAGGGTGTTCCCCTGTCGACTCTGGCGGTTTGGTTTTGGCAGAATCTGACATTTGAACCTCCTTGGCACAACTCAGCTGGCACAGGTCGCCTTGGGTCACATAGGCCTTGACCTCCTCCAGCACACTGTGGAGGTCTTTGTGGAGGGAAAACGGAGCAGTGACTGACTGAGATGAATCTGTGACTGGAATATCGGCTTCAGACTTGTCTCTAGAGAGGAGGCTCCCCAAGTCATCATCATCACTTCTTCCACTTTTTAGGTCTGACTGATCCTCTGAGTCTTCATGGAGGTTAACTGTGTCTGTTGTCTCCTTCAGTGACACAGCAGTCGCCTGTGGTCGCTCTGTGTTTGAATCATAAGGCTCAGAGACCATCCTGGCGTGGGGGGAGTCATACTCTGGGATGTAGGGTTTGATGTCCAGGACTGGGGTGCCATCAATCATGTCAATGTCTGACAGGTGTACTGTGTCACCTGGAAAATAAAAGTAGAATTGCATTTGTTTCTTTGGCTGAGGTTAAACCTGACAACTGATCATTAGACTTCCACCATATTTAATTTAACTGAAACAGGGAAAAAACACTGCGCACTAGTGTAATTTGGTTTTTAGATGTTTATAATGGTAACATGTTTTCATTCTGCTAAATTTATAAGTAGCTACTCACAAAGACAAATACACAAATTGGCAAACAATTAGCCATTGAAGAGTAGACACACTCACTTACCTACAATTTTATCAAGTTTAGCTAAAGTTAGGCCCAAAGCGTTTGGTCGGTGTGGACTGCGTGTCGAGTACACTCCAACTCTCTGACCGTTGAGTCTGGGAGGCTTCACTTTGGCTTTATAACTCAGGTGCCCATTTTTGTGAAAGATAAAGATGATCCTGTTGGAAAACACACATGGCATGAAATAAACAATAGATACATAAAGTGTGTATGTGCACAGAGGTGGCTTTGTCGAAAGAGTAAAAACACTGTTTGCAAAATGGAAAATTAAATTCTAAATTCCTAAAATCCACAAGAAATAGATAGGAAGACAACAAATCTTCCTCTGTATCTAGAGGAAAACGTTACAAATATTACCTGAAAAGTGCAAAACAAAGGTGTTTAAACAGCCCTCAGTAGCAGTCTGACATGGCTTCATATAAGACAGGTGGAAGGATTACTCATTCAAGATAAAATGAGACAAGAACAAACTTTATTTTATCCCCAGGGAAACTCAAATGTCTCGATGAAATGCTGTTAAACAAGTTTTAATTATATACTTTGTTGCATTCAAGGGTGTTTCCATACTTGATGCTTTTCAGCCCTCTGAGCGGACTCAGAGTGGTGACTCAGCATTTTTTGCACATACATGAACACTCCAATCAGACCCCTCTGAAGCGAACCGAACTCAGACCACCTCCCCTGATGCTCTGTGTTGGTTCACTTCAAGTCCACGGTGCGGTTCACTTAACCTGCGCCTTGTGAACACAAAGCGCTCCAGGTTCACTTTGCTCTTTGCCACTGTATTTCGCCCTCTAGGTCACATGCTGTTGCACTGGGAGGCTTGAAAAAACAGATGAAACCACACTGGCCTGTAACGCTTGCAAGGACGCAGGACGAGGAGTAGTTTGGTCAACGGAAGATACTGCACGTATCCAGATGTGGAATGTAGAATACTTCAAACATCAACAGTCTACAGCACAGAAACACTCAGGGTTTCCTCCAATTTTAAGTTCATGTGAAAGCAAGGGGCTTCAAAACCGCACCGCAGTGCCACGTCAAAGTAATAACTAAACTACATATATATCATATACAGGCTGTAGTGTGAACAGAAAGAGGACTGAGGCCCCGTCAGAGCTGAAGCTGACCAGAAAGAGATCGAAATCCCGCCTCGAAAACCCTCAGCACTTCAATAAGGTGATTACCTCGGTGTTGTCCGTTATGTGTCACTGTCAGGGGAATGAAAAACAATCTGGGTGATACAGTGCAGCAGCAGTGAGTCCTAAAAGCTGGAAATGAGTGGTGTGTAAGTAGCACAAACTTTTGTTTGCCACAGGACTTATTTTCTGCAATAATCCAAAATCCAGTGGAAATATTTCACTGGTTTTTGTAGAGGGAACCAAGGGGGAGCTAACTTCAACGATGGCCTCCAAAAAACCGCCACTCTTATTTCAACTCCACACTATGGACTGGACCGTGAAGTATACACACAGATGAAGTTCAGTATGAGACTCACCAGACGTGGGAGTATTGCTCCAGGCCCACCAGAGCGTGCTCGGGGTTATTGAAGACACTCTGCTGGATGCGCAGTTCGGCCCTGGAGGGACCACAAATGGTGGGCTGTCTGGGTGTCCCGTTCTTCACAGAGAAGCAGGAGCTGATGTAGCCAATCGGGACTGTGAGGATGTTTCCTGGAGACAACAACATTGTTTCCTTTATGCTACTTGTAATTTATAACACAGTGCTTGATTTTTACTCTATTTTTATTTTACTAAACTAGGGTAAAACTTCAATCAGTAGCCCTGGCTGCTATTTGCTTAAATCACTGAATCCAACAGGCCTATATTTGGGACAGGCCTTTAATTCCTGTCACACAAAACTGTTGCTCTGCAAAGATGGGAAACACAGTCAAATTGTTTATTTAAACCAGTATGAATATTACTTGTTTGCAAATTAGGCTTCAGATAATACATCAAGTATGAATCACTCATTTGATCTGGCTCTGACAGACAGAGCATCAGAGAGAGTTACAGCACTCGAGGATCATGGCACCAGGCATACCGACACAACACCACTTTATCCTGTTAGAACAACACTCACAACTTGGATTCATTTATACAAAAACCCTTTTGATCTGAGGACCTTTACAGATTGAAGGAATATGAATAACTTTGAGGGTAGTCAAGGAATGGACACATGATTTGAGGTAAATGAACACTCAGTTTTAAACACCCTAAGAATTTCTAAAACAAAAAGAAAAAAAAAGAACTGCTCAGCAACCAGACCAGGCGTCTCCTTGACACAGGCCTTTATCTGTTTATTTGTGGGCTAGTAAAAGTGACTGGGCTTTTTTAGCTTTGTTTTGTTTCTTCTCTTTTTTTCAACTTTTTTTCAGCACTCTATACAAGCAACACAGTCTTTACATAGCTCACATAGTTCATAGTACTTTGACCATCGTACAAAGTTTTCAGCTGCCGTAACATCATGTTCAAGTGCGGTGAGATGTACCTGAGACTCAAACTTGCGTGGAAGAAGAAAGGACATGAGATACCAATACTACTGATAAATAAATAAATGTGTTTATGTGAACATACAAACATACCTGTTTGACTACCTGTACAGTCATCAGTAAAAACACAAGAAAAATGAGGAAAAAAAGGGGAAAGCAAGAGAATTAACAAACTCATAACAGGACTCCACCTCTTTATAAGGGACCAGGCTTTTAAATGACGCTTAATGGAATATTTTATACACAC
>JAPZEB010000020.1:3290671-3301285 GCA_029783705.1 Chaetodon striatus
GCTGTAAAAAGTATGATTGCAGTCAAGTGCTCAAGTTAAGCAATTACCTGACAAATAAACATTCGTGGTAGAGGCATCCATGAGAAACCGTCTGTTCAAAACACTCAAGGACCAAACAGCTGTAATTTTTCTGTGACTTTAGGTCAACGACTGATGGTAACAAATTAAGAGTCTCTCTATTGAAAACTGTTTAACTCAACTACGAGGGGAGAGTAGCCGAGCATAGCTGTGGGAAACTAACTAAAATATGCCGAGTCTACACATCAAATCTGTTTTGTAGCTGCAAAAGAGAGAGAATATAATATCATGCTGAGCACTAATATTTTTTTTTCACTGCCAGATGAGAAATTTGGAGAGTCTGTGTTCAAAATGACAGATTGTCCCAGAAATGTTGTAAATAGTGCAATACCACCAGACAAGGAAGACCTCATTAGTATATTTGTCCAGAAAAATGCTACATCGATATCATTCCCATTTCAGTGCAAGATTAACAAAAAAAACAAAATAAAAAAAAAGTAACATCTCATGTTTGTCATGTTTTCCTTTCCAGCTGAAACCAAAAGGTCTTCCCTCCCTGCCGAGTGGTACAAAAGAAAACAGAGGACCAGAGGGAGACGACTAGTATGGCAGATCAATCAGATCACACTTGCCTTGAATGGAAAAATAAAATAAAACAAGCACAATGAATAATCAGCATATGAAAATACAAATGCATAAATGGCTAGAAAAAGTGAGCACAATTATTTGCTAGTCTGTAGGGCTGGAGCGACGGCCAGCCCGCCCACACAGGTCATTACAAAATTGTTGCCGAGAGAAGAACAGTCTGACAACTTTTGAGTCCAGCGATTAACCCGAGTGCTGCAGAAACTATGGTCAGGCTGAACGTAAGGATCAACAGAATCTGAATCACATTGTGAGACGTTTAACTCTTTCCAAACTGCAAACTTAAGTCCTCTGAAATCACAGTTGTGTAGAGCTATGACTTGTGAAACCAAGGAGCGAGCATTTCACTGCCACCATCTTTAATGTACCTTTTGTTTGGGGGGGGAGGGGTGTTGTTCTCAGATGTACCTCTTAACCATTTAACATCAAACAGAACTGGAGGCACCTATTGTCTCTACAAAACCCAGAACAGACACAATACAAAACAAATGTACAAAACTCACAGCAGATCATCTTAGGTAGTAAAACAGTATGGAAAAAATGAAATATGCACCTGAAATAACTCGTGAATACTGCAATTTTTTTTTTCCTATCTGCTCCCAAACATAAGAGTTCCAAATGAGCAGCTCCGTATTAGGAGGCCGAACGCCCCGAACCGCTTCAGTAAGACTGGAAAAGGTGAAATAGAAGGCACCATTCATGCTTTTATCAAGTCGAGAGAGAAATTAAAATATACACAGAAAACAAAACATACAGTAAACTATGATTTTTGCTGTACATTTATTCTGTTACTCCGCACTTAAAGAGAGGAAGGGAGGGAAGAGGGAGGGAAGGTGTCGTCCGTCCCAGTTTCGCGGTCTAGCTGGCAGGGAAAAACATGGAGAAAAACAAACTTGGAATCAAAAAAGAAAAAGAAAAAAAAAAACAAAAAAAAAAACAGAGCGAGCCGCCATCGTTACCACCACTCTTCTATTGTTCAACTTTGTTTCTTGTTTATCCTTTGTCCCCCCACTCGTTTGGTGAAAGTCCAGGATTTGAGCTTTTTTTTTTTTGTTGTTTTTTAAGTCGATTTATAAATGAGGAAAAATATAATGTAGATTTGCTTGTCATCTTGTCCATCCAGCAGTAATTGAAGCGTAGTTTTGGGTCAAAAGTGTGAAAAGTACATTGGTCACAGCAGACCGGCTGTGAGCGAGGCCTGCCCCGGAAAGTCGTATCGCTTTGAGACAAAACAGGTCTCTCCAGCTGCGTTCCGAGCATGGATGTCAATGTAATACGACAAAAGTACCCATTAGTGCATATTGATGAGTGCATTATGCAATTTTGAAGCAGTGGTCTCTCAAAAGGAAAAAAGTAAAAGGCAAGCTTTTCCCCTGGAACTGCACAAATTTTGCATCTCACTCTTTTCCAACAGTAACGGGCAGAAAACTACCATATAAAATGTGCAATAGAGGGATTTCGTGAAGCAGCGCCCCAGTTAAGTCAAGGCATATAATCTCTTTTCCAAATGATGGGCTGTATTATCGTAGTTAAAAGTCTCATCAGTCCCTCCTAATGTGGCAGATTACTCCTGGTTGGTTCGCCTTTTTTCACGAATTTACAAATTAAAGTTTGTGAATTCTTGAGATACCCGAAAAAGGATGCTCAGCTCACAACTAATAAGCGAAATTTTTTTGTTTGCTTATTATGTTTTGTCTATTTCACAAACAAAGGTTGACAGGCTGTCACATTCCAAAGCAAAGAGGGAACAAAAAATAAAAAATAAAACAAAAAACAAATATATACGTTTATACATGAAGATTTCTTTTCGTTAACGAGAACGGTTGAAGATGAAGAACACGGAACTACTTCCACACTGCAGGTGGTGCTCTTCTCAGCGGCGCTGGGTCGTGAAGCGACCCTCTCCCTGGCCGCCGGAGCCTCTTCCGGAGCCCATGCCAGGTTTGGGGGCCATCCCGCCTCGAGGTGGTGGTCCCCTCCCGTCGCGTTCTCGCATCATTCCGCTTCCCACGATGCTTCTTGAACCTCCGGGGCCCCGGTCGTTGCGCCTCATGTCCCGGCGCTCCTCTCCTCCGCCGCGGGTCTCTCGTTCACGCACCGCCCTCGTCTTCTTCTCCTCCACATTCAGACGCACCTCGCCTCGGAACATGATGGGCTGCAGGGGGAAAAGCACGGTCACTAGAGCAGAAACAGGTACTGAGTATTTCCCCCAGTCAATTTCACAACCCACATCATTCACTGGTTTGCACACACAAGTTTGTCAATCTGTCCCAGACCCCATGGAAGCACTGCTGCATCACACTGGTCTGACCTGACAAGTTCTGTGTCCCTGCCAGTGAAACTATTTCATCTCTACGGCTGTGTTCAGACGAACTCTAGCGTGGGAAAAATGCAGCTCCCTCATTTACCTGAATGAGGCAAATGTGATGTTGCATCAGGGACAAAAAACACAGGGGACCCTGGCAAAAATGTGAGACCCAGCTAAACTCGTTTGCCGCAACGTAACGTCATACAGCAAGGAAACGCGTTTGTCAATCAAATACATGCAAGTGCACATTCCTGGTGGATTACTCTGTAACATGATCTGGGTATTTCTTCCTGTTTACCTCACGGCCGTCGTGACAAAAGACAGCAAGTTTGGTTATTCACATATCACCCTGGTTGTAAACAGAGCAGTTACTTTGGATATCAGTAAATCTATTTTCTATAAATTTCTGTGTCAGTTTACTTCTGGCCTGGGACATTTTGTGTGGAAAGATCTTTTTTGAGAAAGTATCTGCTGGGCCAAAACACACTGCCACCGAATGGCGCACGTCAAAACAGCCTACACTTCATGCCACTGTCCCATTTCCAGCCTCGCCGCCCCCCCTCTCACTCCCTGCCTGTACACCTCCACTACTGTGACAGCTCTTCTTCTCTGCTCCTGTGGCAGCTCGACTACTCTCCTCACCACGGATGTATAGACCTTTTCAAACTCGACAGTATGAATGTTCGATATGGGTCCCTTTGTATTTCCTGCTGCGATGTTTGTTTATGCAGTAGCTGACAGGAAGTAAACAGGGACCAAAGCTGCTGCACTAGCAACACCCACCTGTCGGAGATTCAAATCAGCAGTTGGAGACCCCTCAGTCAACTGAGATTTCTTTAAGTCAAGCAGGCTCTTTTTTGTATGCCGTGCAGTGTACTTCTAGGGACATTCTGGTCTCCAGATTTTGCTGCTGAGTGAGAGCTCTTGACTTTCACTCTACTTTCATGCTACTCTTTGGTACAGGCAGCGTTGCAAGAGGAAGAGAGACTGCACTCTGCCAAAACACTATCTTCTCTCTACTGCTGAGAATTGTGAATTTACAGCTCACGACATCTAAACAGGACACGGTCTCTGGCTTTTGTTTGATATATAGTGTTTAGAAAAAAACATTGTTGCACATTTCTGACCCTTCGTTAGCACAATTAGCTTGTGTGCTACAGTACTCAAATGCCGCTGTCACACTAAACCTTCCACTGAGCCCTGTTCAAACTTTAAAACTTTATAAGTTGGGGGAAAAAAACAAACCCTGAATGATTAAATATTAGAATTATGACATTTGAATTAGACTTGGCTGTTCAATTTTGAGTCAGGTACAGCTCTATACTCAAGTGTGTCCAAGATGGATGGGGAGACACTCGCTGCTGAGGTTGAGAAATATCCCTAGCTATGACCCACACCCCCGTCATTATAAAGACATATTGCCTGGCGAGCCACGGCTCTGAAGACTGGCTCCTCAGGTGAGAGCTCAAGTTGATGTAGTGGTTGTCCACACACGATTTTAGGCTAACGCAGAGGTGGGAGAAGTGACAGATCTTTTAGTAAGAACAGTAATAACTGCGTGTGGTCTTCTGCTGACGAGCTGCAGTGCAACACTTCCTGACGGAGCAAGGAGTGGAACTTTATGCGAGTCATACGACGCTTCGGTGGCAGTCCGTTTCAGTTTTAAGATAAAGCTGAAAGTGATAGGTTTTCAGGGGCATAATATCCTGCCTCAAAGCAGTGTTGTGTCCTGATGTTGGTTGAGCCTTCAAACAACTCTTCTTGGGTCATATTTTATTTCAGCTGCACCCGTTTCAACACGGCAACGCAGCTCCTTGTGGTTTTTGACTTGTTGCTATAGTTGGTCTGAACACAGCCTTAGACACTTACTTATGAGCTTGATTCGTTATCATCATGACAATGGTTAATAAACATTATATATGTACTATAACAGACAATTGCTTGAGATACTTAATGTAGGGGTTTATCCCTACTGTGTCACCTTGTAAACTAGTTGTAGAAATGTGTGTCACCAAACCACCACCAAATGAATGAAAGTGGGTAATGAAATTTCAATACATGCCCCTTCTACCTTGGCCCCCAGGATTCTTTGCACAGGATCAGAGTCGTCAAAGACAACAAATCCAAAGTTGGGAAGCTTCCCACCGACGCCCTTGGTGTTAATCCGCAGCTCCACAACATTTCCATATGCTGCAAGAAAAGAAACAGTGTGTTTCAACTAATATTTACCCAAAAAAAAACAGCTCTGTCTGGTTTTTACAGGACGTGGAAAATGTATTGACAAGGTGTTGCCTTTCAAGGAAACATACTCATGAAGAACTCTTTGAGCTCGCTCTCGTCGATGTCATGTGGGAGGTTGCCAACGAAAAGCTGGTGACTGTCTGGGTACCGGACAATCCGCCTGCTGTCCATTTCACCAGATTCAGTTTCTCCCCTGCCACCTGCAGGTCAGAACAATGGGGAGGAAAACACATCACATCAGCTCACATGCATCAAAAACATCCAAAAAAGTAAAATTCCCAGCATCAAGAGCATTAAACTCATACAACCTGTACGACGACAGGGATTTAGATTTATTTTGATGGGACTTGAAGGGGCATGTTTACCTTTGTTAACAAAACTCAAGTGTGGTTTTCCCGTCTGTGACTCCGAAGATGCGACACCATCTAAGAGTGGCACAGACACGAAGGCCATGAGGATAAACCAAATGAAAAGCTAAAATATTCATTAATCTGTGGAATGACTTTCGGCATTACCAGGCCTGGGACCCCGCGGAGTGAAGGTTGGTCTGTCCCGTGTGCGCTGGTCTCTGGGCCGTAGTGGTGCTGTCTGTGTCTCCGTCTTGGCTTCAACTCTGGGCTGTGAAAGGAGAGGAGCATCACACAAAAAAATAAATGGACTGCACATCCTTTTTTGCTTCTGTTACATGGCGCTCCAGAGAATCAGTTTAGGTCACCCCGTCTGAGCTGGTTGTGTGTTTTAGTCTCAAGTCTCTAAAGTCACTTTGCTGCAAATCTAATAGCTTTGGGTAATTTAAACAGAATTACACCTTCTTTCAGAGGGCATCTGTGTCCCCCTTATGCATTTTACTTTATTGTGAAATCATACATTTGTATTGTATATTGACCGATAACATGGTTTGACTGGAATTCAAGATAACTCTCCTCTGCCTGTCCACCTATTTCTTTGATGATGTGGTAGTGCATGTTAATTCATGTTTAAAGCTGGGGTTGGCAGTTTCATTTTGGCGTCATTGGGCAAATAGCCAATAATAAACTTAAAGCCTATAGTAATTCAAGTTGACAGAGAGAACTCTTAACTTCTTCACATCCTCTTGGCTCTGTTTTCAGTCTTTAGAAAATCTAGTTTGTGACAAAAGCCTTTGGCCAATCATTCGTCTTTTCAGAAAGAGGATGTTCCTATTAACTGTTGTATAATTGCTGATGTGCATGTGCGTCCCTTTGGTGAAAGCCTGATTTAATAGTGGAGTATTCTGCTGAGAAAGTTGCTATTCCAGCGTTTGAAATGACTGCCTATGCTGCAAAGCAACCCAAAAATGGAGGACAGACTTATCAAACAGAGAGTCTGATAATAAAGATAAAGTGAAAATGTTGCTAATAGTTTAGTCTCCTGCTAACTGGAGCCCAAGTCTTACAGCTGCGACTTCACGTTCACATTTATGTAGCTGTTAGCAGGTGTCTTGAATCACAGTGTGTCCTCCACCTCACTCCCCGTCGCTAGAGACCACCTTGCATGGAGAGAGCTGGCAGCAGCTCTGGAGACAAACCCTGCGTCAGCTTCTGCAGCAGCCTGAATCCAGCCAGCGCAAACTTCAGCTCCAGGGGGACGGACAGCCCTGACTCTTCGACAATCAGCAATCTTTTGTTGCTGCCGTTACATAGGTTAGCCCCAGCTCTAAGCCTGGCCATCAGCTCGCAGTGACACCACCTTCTGGGAGGTTTGTGCTGGCTGGATCTGAGATATAAATTTGTCAGCCAATAAAGTATTTATCATACAACCTCTAGCGCGATATCTATTGCTTTATTGTGACGTTTCCATTGTGTGAGCTGTATAGTAAATCAGTAAGCAGAAACTTTTTGTGGCAACACACACAGCTCATACGATTTTTTTAATGTGATAAACTTTGTTTTCTCAAGTATCTGATTCACCTGATTTTGCATAAACAGACATATCTATCTGGTAAAGTTCTCCAGCAGGACTTTCTAAATTGATTTGCCGGAAAATCTGTTTAAAATTCAAGATATGTAGTGATATAGCGATATGAAATTAATACATTTTGATGGAGGACTTCCTTATATCGCCCATTCCTATAGGAAGGCAAGTTTATACGGCAAACACCAGTCTACACTGTTGTGTGAATCGTTCACAAGTTTTCACAGACTGAGGAAGTCTACAATATGGTTTCATAAAGTGGTTGTAAAAGGAAATATATTCTTTGAGTGATAAACACTATCAAAACCACAATGCTAGTCAGAAAACCCTTTCCTGTCTGAAACACGTGTAAAGTGAATTTCCTTTATTTTGTGTTTTTGTGACTCTGCTGTCTGATAAATGCAAACCCTTGTGTTTATGAACACTTCACATTAGAAGCACCATTGCACAAAATCAACCTCATCACATTCACTGCTGCAGTTAACCACCATCTAGTCCTCAATGCAGTATGTATTTGAAATGAAACACTGGTGCAATCCTGTATAGTGACCCATTTATAATGTGAGCTGACAATTTGTTTTATAAGAAAAATTCTCAATTTATGACATACTGCAAATGTCACGTTTAGCGATAGTTGGTTACCTGTGAGCTTGGAACTTTAACAACGTGGGGTGAGATTCCAGAGGAGGGGACTGTGCCGCTAGGAGGCAGGTTTTTACTGGTAACCGAGGCCCACGAGAAAGTCTGTGAGGGATGAGGTAATGCATCATTAGGGCTGCAACAACTACCACTCAATACCATACTGTAATATTAGTATATATGTCAATCTCAAAATGACTTTGGTAATTTCAGAAACTTGAGATTCTATTGTATAATAAACATATTTTAATCTGATTGTAAAATATTGAAAATAAGTTCTTCCTGTGTGGGAACAAATCTTCACGTCGCCAAACATCACTGACACACACAGTATTTTATAAATTTGAAGTCATCTTTAAACATGTCACGTAGCTGATATATCAAATAAAGGACATAAGTTGAAGGAGAGGGATTTTGGCACTTCAGTTTAGAGCCTGTGAAGGCAGACTAGTGCGGACCCTGATAATCTGATTCAGGGAAATGACTGAGAACACAGAGACACATCCGTCTCACCTTGGGAGGCTCCTGTGTGTTTGGTGGGGACTCCACAGGGACCGGTGACGGTGCTTTCTCTTCCATCTCTTCCAGAACCTTCTCATCAACTTCAGGCTTTATCTCCTCTACTTTGGGCTCAGGTTCAGGCTCCGGCTCGGGCTCTGGGGCTGGCTCCTCCATGGGCTCCTCAACTCCATTACTACAGCGCAAAAATAAGCATGTTGTCACTTCAACAGATAAAGGAGAAACACAGTAATATGTATATGCAGCTAATATGTGTTGAGATTATGATTAAAATTTAGCATACGTGACAGGGTGTGGTTCGTAATAGGTGGTGCTGTTAGGGCTTTCTTGAAGTGGTTCAGGGGACGGCTGCCTCTCCTCAGGCTCCTCCTCGACTTCCTCCTCTGATTCTAAGAGAGGGCAGGCAAATAAATAAGTTCAGGAGTTATTTTCAACAGCACCCTAACATTTACCCATGAAAGCACAGACTGAAAGCTCACTAATAAAAAACAATTATGGGATATCTGCAAACATCTTACCCTCATCAAGCTCAGCTTCGGAGTCTCCAAAGACCTCATCCTCGTAACGGAAGATGTCATTGTGGACGTAGAACTTGTTTGCCACCGAACCCTAATTTGTCGCACAAAAACAGAAAAAAAACAAAACAAAAACACACACACACACACTTCAATGTTCAAGGGCCAATATTAAAAATCAGATCAAGGACCAATTCATTACAGCAATGACAGCTCATCTCCTTATACCAGCTTCAATAAAATGTCCAAAATTTTCTCTTAGGACATAAATAGAAACAATTATCTGTTACTGCTGCTCTAACTCAACCTCAATACCTGTTAACAGTACTGAAAGGGTGGGGGGGAACTCACCTCTGGAGCAAGCACAAAAGTCTGCATGAACTTCCTCATTGGCTGACCATTGTTGGACAGTTCTCCGAGCACTTGCACCACCACTCCATCACTCAGTGTGGCATGAGCATCCACGTGCCTGATCTTTGTGTGGCATTCACTGAACTGCAGGGACATGACCTTCTTGTGGATTTCCTACAAGATGCAGAGACAAGTGAATAAGCAAAAAAGATAACAGAGAGAAAAGGAAGGAACAGATTGGAAAAAAATCAACATTATCTTGTAATTTAAAAAGGATATATATTTGCATGTGATTAATGCTGATTTCCATTTACTTAAAGAATTTGGCAGCTAGCTACAATCTGAGGTCTGCCCCTGTGTGGTTTACTTTCACAGTTATTATTCAGCTCAACCTTGAAAGTGGGTTGAGGATTCATATTTTTATACTCCATTTTAGTCAGACCTGACAGAAATACGGATATATGGAAATATAACGTTGTTACAAAAGTGGCAGAAAATCTTATACAATTAGTTTCATCCTAAAATGCAGCTAATGATTAATTTTGCTTTATTTAATATCATTAAAAATAAACACTTATATTCTCATAACTAGGAATAACCTTGTGTCAGACACCTAGTTCACAGTATGTTCAATCTGAATCTTTACTACTGGGCAATTGCACCTACCGCTTGTCCATACACTGCTTCTGCCAGCTTCCCACTTGGGTCCAGTCCTCCGTGAACATAGGAAGAATTCCTCCCGTAGAACCTAATGGCACAGAGATATGAGAGTTAAAGAGCATTCTTAACACCCACAGATTTTGTGTCTATCACATCAGATTTCGGAGTTTACCTGTGCAGAAAATCTGGTGCCTTGTTTAAGAGTGTGTAATACTGCCTCACAAACTCCCGCCCTACAAGCAGGGGACTTGGCTTCTCCATCACCATTTCTTTGGTAAACAATATTAAGTGCTGAAACAGAAGATAAACAAGAACTTTGTTGTAATCATGCCATCTAGAAATAGGAGTTAAAAAACACACACACACAGTTGGTATTTTAAGAGATAAACTTGGCTACAAAATAATGCAGTCTCATACTAGAGCTCTGCAATAAACCCTTCCTTCCTGCCAATTATTAATGTTTCTTATTTTAATTATTTAGTTTTTGATCAAGAGAGGTGTTGACTGAGCTATGTGGTCACTTTGAGGGTTGTCATGTATGTTGCAGGTGAGTTATATTGCATTATACTGACAGGTGTTTCAAATATTTCATCCTGATGTTTTATTTCTAGGTGTAACTCAAAGCAATTCAACAGCACCACCCACAAATTGCAGCCTCAAAAATTACCTGAAAGTTACAACACCTCTCTCAGACGTTGTAAGCAAGACCTGGACATTTTAGCTTATGGAAAGGTTGAATCTGTTTCTATTAGACTGCATTAGTTTCAGCTAGCGGCATTTGTAACC
>JAPZEB010000020.1:3337661-3351526 GCA_029783705.1 Chaetodon striatus
CCTCAGCTCTGATTGTTTGTTTTTGTTGACGTGCAGTCAGGCCATCAGAAATGCGACAGGGCAATAGAGTGAATAAAGGCTATCCTAATGCCTTGTTCAGACCAAAGATTCGCAACGAGACAAGGTGACTCAGGCAATTACTTGCAGTGCGCTGTGCTGCAACGTTCTAAAAACCCGCTGGTTCACACCAATGCTAGATGAGACAGTGCATCGTCTCTATGTAACAACTCTCTGTTCTTCTGTTCTGATTTCCAGCTTTTCAGGCTTATTTTGTCACTGAATATAATTTGTAGCTTCTTAAAATATGAATGAGGATAGTGATGGTGAGATACTGGCTATGGTTGCATGTGTAGTGATGAAACAGCAAAAAACATAAACAAAACAAGCATCAGAAGGACTGTATTCATATAAATATGCCAATCAATCAGTCAGTGAGAATGTGTGTGTGTGTGGGGAACGCATAAGCACATACAGTGATCAGTCCGACACTGGCACACAGTGAGGATGGAAAAAGAGGGCTCGGTGGGGACGGAGCACCTGCCGCAGCAAGTGAGCACACCGTCTGCGGCCATTTTGACTTGACCAGCGGACTTCACTACAAGCCGATTGGCTGTTAAAACTGGTGACGTGCTTTAAAACCAGCTGCCTGCAATTTGACCAGCTGAGTTGCAGGTGACACCATCAACAGGCTTGAGTCGAGCTCAGACCGGCCAGTTTAAACCACTGCAACTTTTCTCTGCAACGTTCGAAAATGGTTTCGTCTCATCACGAATCATCGGTCTGAACTGGGCTTAAGTCCATACACATAGAAGTTTAGTTGAGTAGTTCTCAGCTGCATCCCACAGTCCAGTGCTCTCAGCAAACTGATTTGGTTTAGTGAGAAAGCCTTTCTTTCTTTATATAAAGTTCCACACCTGAAAACTTCTTGACAGAAGCTGCATTACCTCCGCACACTTTAAGATCATGAGTAAACTTTCCAATGGCACACACACACACTGGTCCACAGATATCACACAGTTAGACTCTAATTTGCACACAATGCTTTTACGTATTTGCAAATCCATCCTATAACGAATTTGTTGCTAAAGACATCATACTGACAGTGGTGTTCATCTTGCGGTGTATGAATGGTGTTACCTTCTGAGCCGTGCACTTTGGTCATGGTTGTAGCCGTCGAGTCTCCATTAATAACATCCAGAAAGAAGTCTGCTGGGTTGTTGTGGGGCTCACAGGGATATCCTGGATCACATATCACAATGATCAATGTTTAATATCAGTACATGTTTTATCAAGGCAGTTTTTGATTTGTTTACCGCTACATATAAAAACAAAGCTGCACAACCACCTATATTTATTTCCAGGTGACATTAATAACATCAGGAACAGTATCACGATGTCAGATGGTTATCTTGTAGTGATAACAAGTTTCCACATACTCACCAATGTTGGCGAAGTAGTCCAAAGCGTTTGGCGCTGGTCCGTGGTACACCATTTTACCTCCAACCAGCAGAGTCAGAGTGTCAAACAGTCTGTAGATGGAGTATCGTGGTTGGTGGATGGACATGATTATGGTTCTTCCATGACTGGCCATCCTGAAAAGACACATAGTAAAAATAAATATTAGTGGTAAGGACAATAAAGATGGCGTCTAACTGCAAAAACAAATGTGGTGGAACAAGATTTGAATCGAAGTAAAGTTTTAAGGCTAAAATAAAAAGACTCACACACTGGCCTACTGGAGCTGCATGATGTGAGGAAAATAAGCGATAACATTCTTTAATATCGGAAGAAAGATATTTCTCATGTGCTCAGTTGTGCCTTTTCTGCTGTCCTCAGTATACTGCTAAAATACAACAAATTGATTGATGACTTAAAAAATTAAATGCAACTATTTCCGATATTCTTATATTGAACAAACTGGATATTGAACTGAACACAAAAGGCGCCAATAAAGGATAATTCTATTTAACTGTGAAGTTTTTCTACTGATGTTCATTTTCAACTACCTTAACAAATCTAGGTGCAATATAGCAATCGTTCGCAATGTGCTTATGGCGTAAGATGACATTGTGACAACAATAAAAAAGAGATTCAAATTAAAAACGATGTCCTGCCTAATCATGTGGTTTTAAATAAACACTGCTGATCTGTGACATTATCTTTTATTTACAGAAAAAAAAATCTAAGGTTAGTCGGAATAATGAACAGTATATCATACACTCAACAGACAAATTCATTACATTGTTTGGTCAATATACCCAAAACAGGTTAATGTGTATTTAAATGTAATTACATTTAATATTAGGAACTGAAATTCAGAAATGGTTAAAGAAGTCCAAAGAGGAAGCTCTTTATTTAATAAAATATAAGTTATGATGAATAAAATAAAGCTATTTTCATTACAGCAGGCACTTAGCTAAATCAAATGCATACAATTTGCTCTAAATAAGTGGTGCGGTAGGTTGTTATTGTTTTATTGTATGAAGAACTTTGTGTTTGTACAGAAAGTGCTATACGACTTAAGTCTGACTGATGGATTGAAGCCTATTAGGCTCGAAATGTACATTCAAAGGATACAATGAAACCCACAATCCTTTTCTCTTGGAAAAAAAAAAGGCAAGAACTGCAGCAATGAGTACTGTGGACTTGGACCAAATTCAGTTAACTGTGTAATATTCCCTCAGATACTGAGGAATATCTATTCCTGCATCATTGTGAGCATCCTGACGGGGAACATCACTGCCTGGTGCAGAAACAGCACCGAACAGGACGGCAAGGCCCTGCACAGGGTGGTTCATTCAGCTGAACATACTATAGGTGCTGCTCTTCCCTGCCTAAAGGATGTTTACACCAGGTGCTGCAAGCGTAAGGCCAGGAGAATCATGAAAGATCCCAACCATCCAGATGATGGACTTTACTCCCTGCTCATACAGCAGACCAGCACTGTTTTAAAGGCACAAATTAACTGAGCAAAGCAAGTGACAGATTACATTTCACTGAAATGACATTCATATAATTTTACATGGCAAATAAAATGATTTAAAAAAGACATATACATGTACATCTAATTACATTTTACCAGTAAATTACATTTTATAGGATATAAGTGTAGTTTTAGGGCACAGATAACGCTGAATATAATCCATTATAAAATCAGGAGAATGCCAGAGAAACTTTTTCATTACCTTTTCAGCAACAACAAGACGGAGTTAGCCGTGCTGGCATCCAGTCCTGTGGTCGGTTCATCCAGAAAGAGAACTGAAGGATCAATAATCAGCTCCATGCCAATGTTTGTCCTCTTCCTCTCTCCTCCAGAGATTCCCCTAGTCATCTGTGTGCCCACCTGAAGAAAACACAGACATCAGTCTGTCCTAACTCTCACCTCATGTCTTGAAGGTTGGATAAGTCTTTGAGACGGGTGTGTATCTTTACCTTGGAGTCAGCCACCTTGGTGAGGCCCAGTTCCTTAATGAGGTGGTTGACTCGAGCCTCCTTCTCACTCTGAGGCACGGAGCTGGGCAGCCGCAGTGCTGCAGAAAAACGCAGGTTCTCCCTCACAGTCAGGGTGCCCATGACCACATCCTCCTAGGATGGGAGACAAGAGCTTACGGTCAAAGGTCAGAGACAGTGAAGATAATTTGTTTTGTAGTTTACAATTCCACAGACCTGTAATACAGAGAGTTGTGGGTTTAGAAGATAGCATACTTTGTATTTAAAGCTGCTATAATCAATATTTCTATACTGGCAGAGGCTCAAGGGCAAGGGGGGGGTTACAGTCCACAACTTTACAGTTTTTATCTACAGCTCACATCAGTGTAGTTTCAGGCTGTAAAGGGAGCCAGAGGCCCTGACTACATGTAAACAGATATTTTTGACAACAGATATTTTCCTCTACATTTTGGCTTCTTGTCAAATGATGAGATTTTTTTTCAAAATGTCAGCTACTGTGTAACTGTGTGTTAATGTAATATGGAGCATTTGGGAAATGAGGCCATCATCTCCTCAATCTGTGCATGCCCATTGTTGATTTGTGAGCATGTCCCAGAAACAATAACAATAATGACGGACTTACAGTGCCAGCACTAGTCTAATGAACTCTTTCCACTTCAACTTACAGCGTAGTTTTGCTGCAGCACTTTTAAGACGAACGGGGCCGTCTGCTATGCCCAGTGTTATTTGGTCCACCTCAGCGTCCCGGTTTAAAGTCTGACATAAACGACAGTTTTGGTTCAGGCCCAGTCAGGCCAGCAGATGGTGGGACAATTTTGAATGGGAATGTTATCGATAGGAGTCAAAGAAAAACTTTTGCACCATCAGAGCATCATTTGTGTGTTTGATAGCGCCTTCTTCCTGTATGTGTATAGACAGGGCCAGTTATTTGTCTTAGGAGTTGGCAGAGACCAAACCAGAGAGTGAGTAACAGACTTACATATATCAGATGGACACAAACAAGTGGTCAGAACAAACAAACAAATCAGTGCATGCAGATTTAAGTAAACAAAATAATGCAAATGCACCTGAACCACATAGCCAGAGAGGCACTTGAAGTTTGGGGGCTGAGGCGCTTTGTCAATGAGTACTTCCCCTGAGAGACCCCAGGGATCCTTTCTTGCAGCCAGAATATCCAAAAATCTTTGAACAAAGACAACACCAAAAACACTTCATTATTCTTTCTACAACAAATGCAGGTGACTATTTTGAGTACATTTTCTCCTTGAAGATCAGTGTGTACTCACGAAGATTTTCCACTTCCAGTAGGTCCAAGAATCGCGTTGAGGCCAGGTCTCATAATCCCACTGCAAGACAATAAACACAGAGCGCTCTGTAACCAATTCAACATGGATAAATTCATTTAAAGGCAAAGATTGGGTCATACTTAAAGGGTTTGCATTGATTTCTAAGGTGTTGAATCTAAAACTTCCACCAGTTTTACAATTAAAGGTGTCAGAAGTGTGAAACAAAGGGGATTAATGTGATTCTTGGACATGTGATGAAGCACTTAAATCATTTTCGTTATAGCACATTTCCTCCCTCTCTCATCCCAAATAAAATAATGCTGATGAAAGGATTTTGCAGTTGTTACAGATATCATAAACATTTCTTAAATGCTGCACACACACAAAAAAGAATCTATAAAAAAAATGCAAAAGCAAATCCATTGACTTCAGACAGAACAGTTACACAATAGCAGAAAAGAGTCAGTGATATAAAACGGAATTAAAAGACTTGAATAAAAGCCTGACAAAGGAACACGTGACAGTGTTTAATTCGCTTCCCTGGCAGACTGCTCTTTAGTGCATCAGAGAGATTATATGCAAGAAACCATGCTTAATATCATATAATTAACACTGAGGCGGGAAAAGGCCCAAAAACTTGTGTGAAATTATTCATTCTTCCATGGGAAATGTCAGCTGTGTTTAATACCATCAGAAAGAAACAAGTGTAAGAGTCCATTCACTATTGTTCTACTTTGGATAAGGATACAATGAGCCATACTGGATCGCTTTAACTGTAACACGGCCTCCCAAATTTAGATTTATTGCGATATATATTTATAACGACCCAAAAACGATCAATTCAGCTATGTGTTTCTGGGAGTCAATGACGTTTTTTATTTAAAAAATAATTGTAATTTATCTGAGGCAGTGTTGAGTGTGTGTTTGGTTAAAGTTTGGTTAAAATAAATGAGCAACAATCTGTAAAACCATATCACTAAAAATGTAATTGATTTTCTACTGAACTCTGTGAGTAAATAATTAGATTAACTGGACTTTGTTTTCCACAACAGGTGCAGGATATTAGTGTGAGGGGTGATAAGATGTGTACATACGGACACAACTGACAAAGATGAAGAGACAAAGAGCTTTACAACTGACTTGAGGTCGACCAGTATGTCCTTGGGACTGGTTTTCTGTTTGCAGAGGAAGCCGCTCTTCAGCTGCACTTTGTATTGGATGTTATGGAAGCTGACAGTGGAGCCGCATGGCTGCTTGTTCTGGTCCATGGCTGTGACGACCTTTGACCTGGTTGTCCCGTTGGTGCCGATGTCTTCTATCATTGCAATGTTGATGTGATTGGCTCTCTCCATTCTCCTGTGCAGAAAACAATCCAATGAGATGACACTGGTCTGAGGGAAATCAATCTTTTACTGATATGTTACCAAATTACGTGACGTAAAATAACATATAATCAGATATAATCAATCAGCAATGTATATGTCAGGGTTTCATGCACAGCAAACGTCATATAGTGTATGCTGAGGTGTAATTTTCACTGGGGTCAGTCGTAAATTTCTGGCTGAGAATGCGAATTGAGCTGCGAATTTTGCTGATATCAGGGTTTCCCCTCATTTCAATCGACAAAATTTTAAACATTTTTCATGTCTTTTCAAGGACCCATATAATAAATATATGAATAAATAATAATAATAATAATAATAAAAAAAAATCTCACCACACTTCCCCGTTGTCTTTTAAACAGAATTGATTTAAACGTTATTTAAACATAATTTCAGCTAGCCTCACATCCATGAAGGGAGACGAAATGCAGGGAGAAAACAAAGAAACGTATGTGATGGTTACAAAACACATCTGTCACACATCGATGCATGTTAGAGCTATGTTACATCACAGCTGCAGAAAATAAACTTGCTGTTACATTACGTGGAACGTTATCCACAGGAGATATCCAGCACCAATTTTCATAAGACACAACAAAATTCCATGATTTTTCCAAAACTTTCAATGATTTTTACTAATTACCTTTTCCAGGCCTGGAAAATGTGACTGATATTCCATGACTTTTCTAGGTTTTCCATGACCATGGGAACCCTGTGATATACTCCCAAAAAAAGGCCAAAGAGAAGTGGCGTATTTAATACTATTTTGGCTGAATTAAGCCTGATGACCAACTTAGATATTTCCTACATTATGCTTTAGTTACCGGAGTTCCTAAATGTATGTAGAAATTTCAAATTTCATAAACCAAAGTTATGTCTTAATTAGTGTTTAGGCCACTATGTACCAACTGAACTGACCAAAAGAGGTGCTATGTTAGGATCTGGGTGTCTTACAGTATCACATCAGCTAAATACATTCCTAGAGAAAACCCTGCACTTAAAATGTGACAGTGGAGGAAACCCGCCAGGTACTGCACACGCACAGCTGTGTCATGGTAAAACCCTCAGAGGGAAAACAATGTGACAGCAACACACTCAGCCCCATGAATTATTACCAATGTTTAAAGACCAAACTAGTTTTTCCACAGTATTTTTCAAAGGGCAATAAACTATAATGCGAGTGTGAAACACGCACATGTTCATACACATCTCTCCTTTAAGGGAGCAAGGTTGAAAACATGCGTGTCTGCCTCAGGTAACACTTTAAAGGGAAATGTACTTATTCTGCTAAAGACAGAGATCAATCAGTGTTCATTATGGTAATATTAATAATTTAAACAAATGTACATCAATAGTACCACACAGATTGAAGCAGTGGTGTTGAGTCTCTTAAAGGTGTGCCTGTGAAATATAACTTTCATTTAATTGTTCTAAAGATGCTGCGAAGTGAAATCCAGATGGAGTAGCATTTAACTTTTCTTATTTAAATTATTGTATGTATCTGTCCCAGATCTTTATTGCATGTCATAATGTTATATCATGAGAGGAGATGTCATATTTTTGCTAAAAGAACTCAACATGTCTTATTTTCTGATGTACTTAAGACTTTGGAGAAAGACAGACCATTAAAAAAAAGCTGTAGTTCACACTACATGACTTACACCCTGATTTTTTCCACTCGCGATCAGTTAATAAGACAAAAAGTGCAATTTGAAAACAAGTTAAATTTGTTAAAACCAAGCTTTTTAAACCAGATATAAAATACAGAATGTCTGTGTCTGTGGTACACTTTGAAAATAAATAGTATATTTTCTGTAAGCAACTCAATAGTTTAAAGTTGTACGTAACACAGACTTCTAGACAAAGCCAAACAAAAACTTATCTTACCAATAAAAAACTACACACAGGAACCATGACTTTCGTGTCTATGGCACTGACTCTCTCACCACTTATTTTTTTAAAGCAGTCATTGTGGATTTAAAGCCTTGAATGGGCTTAAAACTATTCATTTTTGGGAGGAATATGTTAATGCTCCATTCTCAATTAGACAAACCAAGTCTTGCAGAACCAAAATTTTAAACAACTGTTGCAGAAATCCTCTGAAAATGATCACCACCATGAAGTAGTGAAAAGTTTGGCGGCAGTGACTTACCGGGCTGTGAGAGTGTGAGAAGGCTGCTGGTGCGGAGATCCTGCTGCAGCCTCCAGGAGTGCTGCTGGTGCAGACTGACGGAGCAGAGAGACTGTGCAGGCTGACTAACATCAGCTCATGACAGCAGGGACAGGTGCCTCACCATCCAGCCACACACTCAAGTGGGACCAAGCTGCACAGAGGTTTAACCCTTTATTTACCACTCAGAAATACATACATGATTAAAATGGAGACAGCTGATACTCATACCTGTAACCTTTCTACTCACTGTGAGAAACCATTTGAGCATACTCATGAAACGTACTACAGCTGTGCAACTCATCACAGTGAGTTTGTAATGTCTGAGTTACATGATCATTGCATGGTAGAGCGAGCAGACTTTTAAAATCATTTGAACATAAACCCATATCAATGCAGATTATGATGCAGTGCACAAATTAAGTAAGTTTCATGAGTTCGGTCATTTATTTTTAAACACAAATCACTGCACCATCACATCTCATGAGATCAGATCAGGGCTGATAGAACTGGCCTGGAAAAAGGATGTGGAGCCTTGTCATGACATCAAAATGAAATGTGCCATGGGCTGTTTTCCATTGACTCCCTGAATCTTATTTAATTAATTTATATTTTATTATTATTATTATTTATCTGTTGATCTTAAGATTGTTTTGGTCTGTCTGTTTTCTGGTTTGTTTTCATCTTGTCTTGCCAGGTTTAGTAATTTGTATATTGTTAGTATTATCGCTGTGTATTGTGCTTTCTTTGTCTACCCTGCTTTGCAAAAAGTTCGATAAAAATATATCTGGAAAAAAAAAATCATTGCACTATCACTTTATATTTGCTAACACTACCTGTATTGCTATGAACACTACTTGTATTTACATTTTTCTATAATAGCACTACATGTTTGTACCTTGTCATTTGCACATTATGTTTATTTCCTAATTCTTTGGTTTTGCAGCAGCCCCAGGGACACACAATTTTGTTTCTCTATGCCCTGCACTGCACTGTATGTAGATGAAAGACAATAAAGTGTCTCTTATCTCTTAAATGCATGGAAATCAATGGCTGCCCCGGTGGAAAAACACACCCCAACACTAACACAGCACCATGGTTTGCTAACAAGTTAGCTGTCATTTGTCTTCAGCTGTCTGTCTGCACACTGTCTTTAATTTGTAGATTAAACACGCAAAACTACCAGTATAGTCCTTTAAATTAAAAGAGACATTTCTCACGTACATGGTTGCTAACATTATATACAATATTCGTCAGATTAAAAGACAGATGAGAGAAACAAACTGTAAACGGTTTCACTGGCTAATGTTACTAAAACTGTTCGTTAGCTAACATTAGCCTAGCAAAGCAAGCGGCGGGAATTCACAAGTTAGCATAGACATTTAAGCTAACCGTTGAGTTAGCTAGGCAAGCTGTGGTAATTATATTTTAAACGTAGAAGTGAGATTCAAAAATAGCTAGCATATACACACCAGCGAGCAGAAAGTGTCCATATTATTACCGCATGTTAGCTGCATTACCCGTTTCAATACAACCGTCTACCCATGTAAGCTAGCTGGCTAATTAGCTCGAGGCAACTTCACTGTTAAAGCTAATGTTACAGCTGTTATAACGGTTATTGTGAGAACACAAACATTTTAAGATGTTAAATAAATTAACGTTTCCTGTCTTTAGCTGGACCCGTCAGTTTTTTAAACAGGAGTCTGATAACGTTAAAACTTGACGTTGACCTTACCTGGTCTCGCAGAAGTCTCCTGCTGTTGTCAGGGGGACAGGTGTTGTGCTAGGTGAGGTGTCTGGTTATTTATCGGCGTCTTAACAGTACACACCGACGTATATATCTGTTATATAACCTCTCTGATACCTTTTTATCACTCTATAAATCATAAAATAATGTCCAAAAACAAAACGAAACAAAAATAAATAAATAAATAAAAACACACAAAAGGCGTTTTAACAATAAAATCTTAAATACATCAGGCTATAAATGACATTTGAACTTGAATGTTACATTTTTAATTGACTTTATATCTTTGTCTCAATACAAAAAACCTTACAGGTGGGTTAATGACAGATTTGGTACTGTATGTTGTGTAGCTGCTGTGTTTCTCCACAGTACTGATTTATCTGATGTTGTTTATTTCTCCTCAGTAGTGTTGATTGTGTGTAAGGTATGTATCTTTACTTACATTTTACTTTGCATCATGTTGATTTTTTAAAAAATCTATGTATGTTTTATTATTTCCTTTAGGTGACATATCATGAAACGCCCTTTCTGGGTTTCTACCTCACCTACACATGTGAACTGTTTTTATTTTACTTTTTCTTTTTTTATATTTAAATGCACAAATAAACTTAAACCTCTGAACAAATCCCTCAGTGGAAACCATTACAATGCCGATAGGAATAAAACTGGAAAGTTTGGTGTATGTAAGTATTACTGAAATTGAGATTTTAAGGCCAGAGTATGAGAGAAAATGATCATTTTGAGAAAATAGGCCTTTTAAGATTTTTAGACCAAAAAATAGGACACCAGGGTAAAAAAAAATAAACTAAGATATTACCATGTTACTTTCCCAGTTGATTACTTACATTAAGACAATTCTTTTTTTTGCTGGTTATCTTTCCTACATTTTGTTTTAATATACAAATGAGGCATTATCTAATTAAAGATCCATTTTCTGCATACACTTCCAGAACATAAATCTGTACTAACACATCTTCTTGGAGACCAGTGGAATGAAAACAACAAAATATACATTTAGGATGTTTTCTTTCCACTGGTCTGAAAGATGTGTGAACAAATCTCAAAACTGACCAGTTCATGGAAAAACTGTTTTCACGTGGGGTGTCTCACTTAAAGAGTCGTCACAACAGACCTACATAAAATGTAAATAATTTAAATTATGGTTAATGTTTGAATGTCTGTTTCACACATTACCATAAACTATGACCACATACCACATATTTCGACAAAGAGAACATGATTTTGGATGTACAGTTTTTAATTGAAGTGTCACAAGCCATTAAGACCAAAAATACAGTACTAACAGAGTGTTGTTGGAAACAGTCACATTAAGGTCCCAGTCAGATACAGGTCCACAGCTACAATGACTGTATTTGAAAGGCAGAGAAACAAATATACAGTAAATAAACACTCAACACACTGCGATAGATAACTTGAACAGATGAGGTTTGACGGGAGGACGTGTTAATTATAAAGACCAAGTCCTTATAATAAGTTAAAGTTCCAGGAGGAGGTTTTGAGCAGAGAAAACATATTTACAACAAAATATACTTGAGGTGTTTGAGGAAAACAATCATGGCTACACAATGTCAGCAAATGTCACAGATAGAACAATGATAAATATGAAGTGTTGCATTTGTCTAGCTTTAACAACCACAAAACAAAAGATCAACGGTGAACAAAAACAGTACGGTCGATCTAATGGTTAAAGTCTGCCTTACACTGGAAATGTGTCCACTCACGAGGTTAGCCAAGACAACTTACACAGCGCGATTACTCCGATACCCCGCAGGGTTTGATTGTTTCTTTTAGTCATGGAGGGCATTTAAGCAAACATTCACATTGTCAAACATGGCTCTTAGCTGAACATTTCTTTAGTGTTGCATTAAGTGTGCTTCCATCTTTCAGAGTGACACGTAAATGCTGTAAATGAGGAATTACCGATTTGTGTTACAATCAAAATGACGCAGCTTCTTTGCACGATACAAGCACCCAAGCAAAGGTCCTGCATGTGTGACATATTCTGATATGAGACTTTCTTTAGACGTGTTATTAAATAAACGAGAACTATCAGTGTTCCAGATGAACATAAATATAATTATTTACAAAACATACACTGTACATTTCTGTACCCTGAACACGTACTTAGTGCCCTTACACGACCTGTTTCAAATCAGTACAGATGTGAACACGTACACGAGCAAGAGCAAAGTTTAAACTGCAAGAAACATGAATATTTAAATTCAGCCACTGAAATGCTCTTTATATAAATAGCATCAAGCAAGTCCATTCACACAGGTTCACTAGATCACAGGACATTCGGGGTTCATTTCTCGCAAACCATCACGACTGTGCAACTGGGCTCGAAATGGGGACAAGTTTAGAGGAGCAATACTTGGACGCTTTGACCCAAAGGACAAACAGGAAACTCCAGAATTGACACATAGTCATCAAGACCTGCTCACGCTGGTCATGATGCTTCGGAAGTCGTGACATTTCGATGTGCATTAAGTAGATTTCATATTCTAAAACAAGGGTTCAAATAATTTCAACTTACAAATGAACGCAGTTTAATTATTGTGTTTTCCCATTCTCATCCATCAACATGGTCGTAACCTGAACACTGAGAAATGGTAAGACTGCAGGCTTCAAACAACTGGTAAAATCCAGATGCTTTGTTTTTTGTTTTTTTTTTTAAATGGCAACTTTCCGGGTTGCCATGAAAATAAAAAAGTACAAATTTGGGCATTACGCTAAACAGATAAAAAAATATCTGAATGGCAGACAGTCTTAAAATCCAATGTAGAACAGGCTACATACAAACACGTGACTGCTTTCATGTAACCATGAATTCCTGTCTGCCACTCAAACACTTCTCCGCTTTTAGCACCTTTATGTTCATTGGCTCGCCAGTAGAGTAAAACTTGTTATAAAGAGGATGTTTTTCATTTAGTGCACATCATGAATTCACCGCCTCTTACGTCACAGAGGCTGATAAACATCATGCTACCCTAATTAACATGTTGTAACCCTCAGGTGTTATTACAATTATTATTATTTGGGTAAATCACACTCTTTATAATGTTTTCACAAGGGCACTGTTTGATTGTATTGCACACATTAATTAGGTCCACAGACCGCAATCTTGTCGTCCAACGTCCTGCTTACTACGCCCAGCGGCCGCTGGACACGACGCTTCTGCTGAAGGAGAAACTTGTGTCCGAGCTCTTATGCTTTCCCCAAGCACCAAAGGGCACCACGATAATTGTGCTGTTGTCCTCTGAGCCGTACTGAAGAGCCTGAGAGAGAGAGGCCGACCATAACGATTAAAGAAAAGCATGAGCATGTGTAAAGGTCTGCTTACTGGGTATTTGTTTTTTTCCATTTAAGTCAGCGACACTGGAACCATCTAGTTTATTTCCTAGCAATACATATATTTGCAACATCAATCAACAGTTAAAGGGATTGTTTGGACTTCTTGAAGTGAGGTTGTATGGGTTAATTATCCATAGTCAGTGTATTACATAAGCCCCGTTTCCACCAAACTTTTTCGGTATAGTTCCTTTGGAAACAAAAGTAACCATTCAGACATGGTACCAAGACCTTAGATCCGTTAAGCATTTCCATTGCAAACAGTGCTCTTTCATGTCGGCGGTGTAGTTGTCACTCAGCTCTGTACCAGTATCAGTCTGCACCTCGTTTATTGTCCACAGAACGAGGCTGCACACAGACATTTTCAGAACAAAATAAAACAGGCTGCAGTGAGAGTCTCTCTCCATGGGATATTTAAAAATAGCAGCTCTGTGCATTTAGTCCTTCTCAGGCAAGCT
>JAPZEB010000020.1:3398012-3413123 GCA_029783705.1 Chaetodon striatus
GGCTAACGTTACTTACCATTCAGAGACGTCTTGAAGTAACCTCTGTACTTCAGGCTGTCCAGTCTCTACCTCCGGAAATGAAACAGACCGTTTTCGTGGGATGTGGGAAATATAGGGAAGTGAAGCAGCGACAGACACAGCGTCCCACAGATCTGTAAAGCTTCCGGTGCAGGTAATCGTGTGTGGCTGCTCTGTAGGAGTCCAACCATCAATACAAAGGCCCGGAAATGAGCATGATAGGTCCCCTTTAAGGAAAACCCTTAAAACACACCTTTTCAAAACTGCCCATCCCTTTCCCTGTTGTTTCCCTCTCTACCCCCCTGTGGATTAATCTTTTTTTTTTCTTTTGCTGTTCTTTGTAAAGCGTCTAAGTATCCTGAAAAGCACTATATTAATCCAGTGTATTAAAAAAATTGCAACTTTTGTCCAACTTGTCAAATATCTTTCTGACATCAAATTGACGTCCAGTGCCAGGTGAGTTTTGGGCTCTTTGCCATTTTTTTCATAATTTTATGTCATTTTATAAACCAAACTATATGTTAGTTAATGAAGAAAATAATAGTCAGAATAATCAGTAATGAAAAATACAGCACTAAAACGGTGATGTACTGTGCACATGGTGACTTTCCTTCAACTCAAATGTTTCCACATCAACGCAGTCACTCAAAGGAAATCCACACAGCCAAAAAACTCAGTAAAAATATGATTTCATTCATAATATATACAAAATACAAATACAATTTATGTACTAAAATGTACACACTCAAAATTCATTAAGCCTTGCCAGTGTTTACATTCAGTAAAAACGAAATTCACACTGATAAATCATCCATTTTGGAGAAAGGAAGGAAAAATGTACTCGCTCACAGAAATGTAAACATACACAAGTGATCCATATTTACAAAAGAACCAAACGAGCTCCGGAGAGGACGTGAAGGAAACACGGGCCGCTCCCGAGCCGTCTCACAAACGTTTGTCAATGTTTATCAGTGTGAGCAGAAACATACCAGTGATTTCAAGACGAGAAATAGCTTATTTTGACAGGAAGGAAATGGAGGGGGGAAAAAGCACGTCAATGCATAAAATACACAGTCAAATGCTTAAGTACCAGTGATCACAAAAATAAGCTGTTTTATTTAAAATGAGCTATTTTGGTTCGTAGGTTGTACTCTGAGTCACTGTCTTTGGGTTGTTTTAAAATAAAGACCATTTCTTTTAGTGAGCAAATACTCGATTCAACTTCTAGAGAAGCAACAAAAGATTATTTCAGATATTATATGATGGTCAGAACTGAAATAGAGAAAGCTATTCAATTAGTGAATACTGTTAAGCTGATTGGAGTTATACAAATAGTAACGTCTCCCTTACAAAAATACACATACTTCTTGATCGCAAAAATCCTTCTTTAAAAATAGCAATAATTTCATATCTGTTATTTCACTTACACGGTTTTTCTTTTTAAGACTTCTTCTACAGCAAAGTGTGAGAAAAATAACTTCTCTGATAAAAACATTCAAAAGGATAGAATAAATTATTAGCAATAAAAGTGTGATTCAGGTTATTTGTGGGTGCCTGGAGAAACGTCCTCTCATGAAGGTGAGGTTACTGTTGAAGGTGAACTTCTCAAGGTGAAGCAGGTGACTTTGTGTCGCTCTGAATCAGTCGTGGGTCAGCGGCTCTCTGCGGGCTCCGGAGGAAAAGCCCCGCTGAGCTCGACAGAACGGATTACCAGGTGAACAGTTTCCCCCCGAGCCAGAAACACAAGCGGCACAGACGGCAGCGAGAAAGAAAATCATATCTTCTCTCAGACAGGGTGAGATGAGTCCTCTTTGAGTCTTTTATTTTTGTCTCAGATGAACTTAGTGGAGTCTCTTTTGCTGATGAGGACTTCCAGCAGCCGCAGTTTGGCTTTGACGTGCTTGTATTCGTTGTACTCGACTGCCAGCGGGGAGCGGTCCTCCTTCTGCACGTTTCTATGGCAACGAGACAACAAACATTAAGAAACGGAGGTCCAGCAGTGGAAAACCGATTATGTGAATGTCTTTCTTACGCCCTCTCGCTCTGTCTGTCCTTATGTAATCTTTTTTTTTTTTTTTACCTTCCGTTTTGTCTGAAGAACTGGTCCTCAAACTCTTTCAGGTTCTTGCGGAGTCGTTTCTTCTCCTCTCGAGTCTCTTGGAGTTGCTCCACGAGCTCCTGCCTGAAAGAGTAGAACAGAAATACTTAACTATCACACTATAATATTCAGATCTGATGAAGGTGGTGGAAGAAGTACTCAGATACTTTGCTTAGATAAAAGTACCGATATAAAAATGAGACTATACTCCATTACAGGTGAAAATCCTACCTATCCTTCATATGTTTAAGCCTCTGAAACCTGCCATAGACCCATTTTGTCTTTTTTAGAGGATCTTAAGGGAGAGACAGCAGGCCAACAGCAGGGTGTGTCAAGTTTTTTTGTTTTTTTTTATCATAAAGCTGTAATAAACACGTTTTGGGTAGATGCCTAATCAAACTCCGAAGGATTTAGAATATATAGGGGCTTAGAACATTACGACGGAGGTTTATGATGGCCATTCCCATGCATGCTCAAGTATATCTCATAAGTTGCTGCAGCAGGTTTTGTGTTAATACTATTTATCGCACAGTTTTGGTACTAAACGTCACCATTTTTGACCACTTGAGCATTAATAAAAATGGCCAAACATCCCTCAAAAATACCACATTGAGACATTAAGACCTCGGGGAACACCACAGAAAAATCCACGCTGTGATTTGATATAAAAAACTTTCAACATTTGGAGATTTCTATAAGAATTTCAGTTTTAGGCGGCCGGATGGATGGCGAGCATGTCTGTTCTGGTAACTCCTGACAAACCCCCTTATAGTAAACATGCATATGAAAGCCATCTATCCCCTAAATGCCCAAGGTTGCTAGTTTGTGGTGGTAAAGTTTCATGAGGCTGTGATCAGTGAGGTCAGGTTTAGAAAATGGTGTCACTTGGCTACAACTGGGACTAACATCATCACACATGAGTAAGAATTGGGCTCACTGAATCCACAAGAGTCTCCGCCTTCCAGTCATACCAAATTTATACGGTTCCAATAATGTTAAGGGACTCCAGTGTGCAGAAATATTCAAACAGGCCAAAATAAATACGAAAAGCTGCATTTTTTGGCTTGAAGTGTGCACGTCTGTAAAGAAGAGTTGCTATCCACAGAATTCATGATCATCCAGATATCTTGAGGTGAGAGGTCAGGGGACCCCTTTAAAAATGGCAATGCCAGTTTTTACCTCGCACAAATTTTGCCTAATTTTAGGGCGTTATTTTTCCCCCTCTGTAAGAAGCTAGCGTGACACAGTAAGCACCACCGGATTCCTTTACTGTGACGCTACCACTGCTGTTGTTATGTGTCCTTTTTAGCAACTTACGTGGTGGCGGAGTGCAGGTTGGACAGCCTCATGTCTGTCACGTTCTTAGAAGGTGAAAGTTCATCCACAGGCGAAATGAAACCGTCTGTGTCTTCCTCCATGTGGTCCAGGAAGCCGAGCACACTGAGGTCAGGCCGGACGGTCACGGTGAACTGTGTCTTTGAGTCCCCGTCGTCCTCTGAGCCGTCCTCTTCCTCCTGTAGAAACCACAAAGAGGTCAAACGGCGGCCGAGGGTTGAAAGAAGGCGAGGCTGTCAGCCAGCTTCCAGGCTCAAACACTGCGGTGCATCAGGTTCGTGCAGTGTTAGTCACCAATGCTTATAAATCACCACAGTACAGAAGCACAATGCACCTCGATGATCCTGGTTTGTGATTCATGTCTACACTCATTAGTACGTATGGATGGAGTTAATGAAGGCAGTCGACTAGAAGACACACACTCCACCCAGAACCAGCTTTATGTAACCCGTAAAATCCTGAAACAGCTACAGCCAGCAAAATACACACAGCACAATGATTCATATACTGATTACAGTTTGCCTTAAAACACACCTAAAAGGATTCACTCTGCTTCATTACAATTTGGGTCCTATCATTTTTAAAGCTTTGATCATCATTTGTTTTGCTTATTATAATATTGTACTAATCAAAGTCATGACTGAGGTCAGTGAACACGACGACATTCACAGTCAGATGACCAGACAGGCTCAAAAGTTTCATAGATACAACCTGTAGTGTTCCAGATCTGATCATGAGGCCGTTATTTGACAGTATTAGTGATATAAAACTGGATATTGTCACCATGTTTTCTGTGTGGGTGATATGTCTGCATACTGTATCTCCGTTAAGAGAAGGGAGCTACAGTGTGCAAACCTTTCTTCATGCTCTCTATGGCTGTTGTGACCATAAATATACTGAAGAGCACCACTTTGTCATCTTATTTGTTTCTGTTTATTTTCCTTACAAACTCAAATATGTGGATTTTTTTTAATCATTCATCATTTTTTCCAAATAACTTAAACAATATTCCCATGCATCATGAGAACGAGTGGCTGTATTTGGGTAATAATGTTGGATAATAAACCCTTACTGCAGTTAATATGTTAGTGAACGTGTATTTTGGGCACGTTTTCTCTTCAGATAATGTCCGACTGACCTGTAGGTTTGTTTAATTTCAGTCAGACTGCCTTACTGTTCACGTATCTGACTTTTTTAGCCTCTGTGTGTCACCAGACCTCAGTGATGACTGATGAATAATATTATTATTGTTAAAAATGATGGTCAAAACTGTGAAAATCAGACCCAAGCTGTAATAAACCAGAGCGATCCTTTAAAACACAACATCCACAGCTCCAAAATCACAGAGCGGTTCAAACACCAGGTCCAGGCAGCTACTGATTCAACGTCTCTACAGGCGCTGGTGGCAGGAAACAGGCAACCGCCCAATCAACAGGCAGCAATCAGGTTCATTAGAGGGGTGGATGGCGGGTAAATGAGGGGGAGTTAGGGTTGGAGGGAGGTGGGGGCGGGGCGGGGGGCGGGGGCAGGGGCGGGGGAGCTGGCGACTGATTATTCAAGCAGCAGCTCTTCACCTTGATGTCATCGAAGAAGAGTGCGGTTTCGCCCTCGATAATGGGCTGAAGGAGGGGGCCTCTGCGCTTGCTGGAGGGAGAGCCCTGTGGTGACGGTTAAGAAGGAGGCGTTAACCACGCTGAGACGCTCACGCTGGTGTTTACAGCAAAACCACGAGGAAACGCCACAGTGCCTTCATGTTGATGACAAATTCTGTGTCTAAACTGATGTTTCCCTTTTTTTTTTTTTTTACATTTTATTTTCAATGTAAAGGAATACTTCACTGTGCACGGACGAGTAGCGCACCTGGGCGGTTTGAAATAGTATCGTTTAAGTGAAAAATGCATGTGTTTGGGAAGTACTGAGCGTATGACTGAATAAAGGAGGAGTTTTTTTTGAGAGTTCGTGAGCTTATATTTTCATATAGTTTTGCTGTAGTAAAACGCGGACCCCTACTTCTTCAAGTCATCAACAATATTCTCAGTTTTTGGATTCTCCGTTCACCATGAAGGCATCTGGGAAAAAGCTAAGTTCTCTTCACAATTCAATGTCACATGAGGTGAGTAACTGAAGTACAAATGATCATTTTGGGGGTGAAGTATTCCTTTAATGCGCCCTGACTTTTCACAGGTGGTCCAAAACAATAACATAAAATCCTAACTTGACTCTAGTGAAACTTAAACAGCGCTCTGAATTTGGGCCAAGACTTATTTGAAACCTCACGAATGCAAACAACTTTAAGATCCAAATATCACAACTGTGACTTATTTTGTAACAGGAGTGTGTACAAAACAGAATAATACAGAATAAAAGTAAATAGGGAGAAAAAATTAATTTTCCACCATTTTTTTCTTTCTTTTTAAGAGTCCATAATCATGACTATGTCAAAGAAGTACAGTATTTATTTTAGGTATGAAAAAGAGGTGCTTGCAAAGGGTTAAAAGCTGCATCATAACTTCATGGCAGTGGTCCCAATTTGCATGATGGGGATTAACAGTAGTGCGTTATATAACGGATATATACTGCAGATCATATCTTACATAATACAAATGGTTATTAAATAGTGGAGTACACAAATAAGAGAAAGAAGGAAGCACATACACTCATCGTTTTTGTAACTACTGATGCAACAAAGTGACTTTAACAAGACTGATTCTTGTCTACACTTTAGAGAAAACAAGTCCTCTCATAATGGGGAAGTTGACTGTTTCTACAGTTTCTGACCTTCCCCTGCACTCAGCTGTTCATGATGTCACATCCTGTGAACTCAATCTGCCACCTATGAGCTGCTTTATGACCTGGGGACTCGCTGAGCTGCTAAAGCTGGACTTAGAAAGGTGGATAACGCGTCTGTGGCACGACCGCCACGGGCTCCCACAGCAGGCACTAAAGCCAACATGAGCTGGGATTAAGTGTCTGCAGACGCTTCGACAATGTGGGGATCTTTGCGGCTCGCTCATCAAAGAGCGGTGCAACAAACGGGCAGCTGTGGAGGAGAACAGAAAATAAAGGGGAGGGAGGTTGAGATGCGATACTTACAATGACGGGGATGGTGGAGGCTCTGCACAGAATCTGCTTCACCAGGCGGTATCTGTCGTACAGGGGCTTCATGATTTGCCTCTCGTTCTTGGTGACCTGAAGAAGCAGAAAGGAGACACACACCTTGTTAGCACAGCATTAGCCTCTTTCTGGCCTCCTCTGTCTCCCTGCAGACTAACTAGCCACAGCGCCAACACGACACAAAATGACAGCTAACCAACACCGGCCTACAACAGGCCTGTTCTTCAGAGCGTGAAGGTTGTTAACCACAAAGGAACACAGTGTGAGGAGGTGACAGTAAGGTCAGCTGTGCTTCCTGATACACGACAATACTAACGAGGGATGAGATGGCACAATATTGCAATTCGATTTGGGTCTGACTTAAAAAAAGTGTGTGTTAGCTCGTTTACAGTTCAGTTTTTAAGCAGAGTTGTGATGACAGATTTGTAAAATAAATACAAATTAAGATAACACATACGTGTTTTCATTTTTAGCTGAAACACACACTCACTGTGGAAGCTAACCAGATGCACACACTCTGGCTCGAGACATTATTCACCCTTGACTTGCAATCTGGGTCACAATGAAGTGGTAAACAACATGTTCTCATGTTTGGGCCAACATGGCTGGCAGGAGATCTGATGTACAGTTTGGACTGGCCTTTTGAGGAGGCTGTGTGTATCTGTGTGTCTGTGTTTGTTTATTCGAAGAGAGACTTACTGGTAGACCGTGTATGCTCTCGTAGTAGAGGAGGGCTTTCTGCAGGGCCACTTTCTCTGCCCCGATCTGCTCCCGTGTCATATCCTGTCAGCGGGGAACAGGAAGTGAAACATCAAAACACTGCAGAAATGAGTTCACTGTGTTTCTGGCTGCTTTAAAAATGCATGCTTACACGAAACATCCATTTGCTGGATATGTCCGTTTATGTTTTATTTATTCTTCCCAGTGAGTGTGTGACGCTGTCGTGGTCTTACCTTGATGTCCTCAGGGCGGTTCACCTCCTCCCTCTTCTCCTGCAGCCTCTTCAAAATTGTCTCCAGGCTGCTCTCCACCGGAGGCTTTGGCACTTTCTCCTGCAGGGGTTTCTTCTCCAGTTGAGAACCGAAGCTTTTGGGCAACGTGTTGCTGCGCTGGCGGGTCAGAGGTGGCAGGTCCTCTTCAGACTTCATCAGTTTGCTTTCTGATGAGGAGGAGGAGGAGGAAAATATATATGAGCTGTCCTGATTTTAGTTTTATCTTACTACAGACAGTCCATCAGTTGCATTTAGGTGTGCTTCTCATTTCCATGTCTTACCTTTTAGCTCTTTACGAAGCTTGGCCAGTTCGTTAACCCATCTCAGCACCTCTGGGTTTCCAGCTTTATCACTGTGGGACGGCTGGATGAACAAAATGAAGCGACAGAGCAGATGAGAATAAATTCTTCTTTCAAAATAAAGCAGCTGCACCTCTAATTAAAGCTCACGTGAATGTAACTGTATCGACCATAAATCTCAAGTAGAGCTCTGAGTGGGGCTTTTTATGAGGCAGTTGGCCTTTAAAAACAGTCGCACAACCTCTTTTCTCTATTTACAATTAAATCTAATGAGTCATGGGGGTCTCCTCAGACAGCCAATGACCCTGTTTATGGTTTCTGAAAATGTCTTTGAGTCAGATTTTGGTTGTTACTACTGCTCTTACCCTGTATTTACGCTCCTCTTCAAACCTCTCCTCGAACCTGTGAATCTTCTTCCTCAGTACGTGGATCCTCTTTGTGATCTGGGCCGATGTCAGCTCCTCTTTCTCATCGTCACAGGAGCCAAGAGACGAGCTCCGTCTGCGACTGGAGACAAAAACACTGATAAAGACCCCCCTCCAGTGAATATCAAGTTTTTAACCTTGCTAGCATGTTCACATGGTGTTTTTTATACGATACAAGACCATGGCTGAACATTTCCACTTCAGTGTACCAAAAACACAAATTAGGCAAAGGTGTCCAGTTAAATTTAAGCCATTTTTAAGGCATGAAGGGATTTTTTTTTTCCTGTGGAAAAACTTCTTGGGGGTTTGATAAAACCCGGGGAGGAACTTTAATATCACTGACGGCTCCTTCCTACTTGCTTCTACATAAAAAAAAAAACATGTCAAGTGTTTACCTGACAAAGGAGTGTGCATTTGGTGGCGATGGAGGCACTTCAGTGTCGTCCAGATACTGCTGGCACTGTCCGTAGGCATAGAAGCGAGGAGAGAGCATCGGGTCGCTGTCCTCCTCCAGTAGCTGGCGGATCAGACGTCCCCCGGCGTGAGGGGACAGTCGAGCTTCTTCGCGGTCCATGCTCTCCCTCTGTAGTGGTGAGAAGGCTGGGACCGGTTCTAGAAACACACAAACAAACACGTGTTAAAATGTAACAGGTGATGCTTCTTTTGCTGTCAGAAAGAGGTCACAAGATATTTGACACAATGCAAACAGAAGACAGGTTAGTTCGGGGTTCTTGGAAATGTGCTGCATGCTGGCGGACAGACAAAAAGCTCGTCTTAGTCCAGACACAGCAGATTCACCATATTATCCACAAGAGCTCTGAAGCTACAGAATGACCAGATATAACACGGCCCCTTCTAGACTTGAGTTTGATTGACTTTTTGAACACTAACCCAGTATTACATCTGCTTATCAATCTCAATCCTTTATTTTTTTTGTCGTCTCTATTTAGGGTTAATTTTTTAACCAGTTACAATTAACTTGACAGTGGAGCTAAGACTGAAATATACAGATAACTTTTTTGCAGTTTTTATATGACTGATTAATGAAAAAGATAACTGTTGATTAGATTTTGTCTGCAACTTATTTTTTATTAATTATAATGCAAAATTATTTCCTCAGTCATTTGCTCTGTAAAATGTCAAAACATAGTGGAAAATACTGGGGATGTGCGCACACTCATGCATGAGTGAGTAAACGCATGAGTATGTGTCTGTGTTTATTTTCTCATCTCACAGAGATGAGTCGGGATGTTAAATACACAGTAAACAGATGTTATTTGTTAACTTTTATTTAGTTAGCTGTTGTCTTGTTTGGCAGGTTAACGTTCATAATACACAGTGCAAAGAGCCACACATTTCAGCGGCATTTCAAAATATGATATGGTTATTGAAAATGGGATTAACGATTTCAAATGGCTCTTACACAAAATATTTTTTCAGACAATGATTAAACTTTAAGATTTAATTGTGCTCAATTTTGACTGTTTTCTAAATGTTTTCTTACTTTTAGACTAGTCAACTTTTAAATTAGTTATCGGGAACATCCCTGGAAAATATCCTTCACGTTTTCTTGTAGTCCCAAAGTGATGTCTTCAAATTGTTTTGTGCAATCAAGGGTTGATACCCCAAAAACTATTGTTTCTTATCACATAGACAAAGTAAAACAGAAACACAGATACAATCAAGAAACTGAAACAAGGAAATATTTTTTTTGCTTGAAAGATGACTATTCATTTAGTTGCAGATTAATTTTCTGCCAACTGAGGAAATAAATACCTGCTGCAGCTCTCATCCAGATTGCTCTTTGCTAACAACAATTATAAGTTATAGTTAAAATACAGGTTATAATATTATAAGTTATATACAACAAATGTAGGTATTTTGCCAACTGAATCCAAATGCAACCAGCTTTTCCTTTCCTGCTAGAATCTGTTTTTAAAACAAGTCACACACACAATGGGTCAAAATGTTCTGAAAAAGTCCAGCATTCATTTTCCAAACATCAGCACTTATTCTCTTCCAAGACATTTTAAAGTTACCCCCCCTCCCCGCTAACATCTTTTTGGATCCTCTCCATCTATGTGAAAGTCTCTGGACACGACGAAGCTGCTCTCTCTGAAACCATCGTGGGACTAAAAGACTTCCTGTGGGGCTCCACGGTCACAGATGTTGTTCTAGAAACTGTGGGTGAGACACGCCCACCCTGCCTCTCTCTGTTCATCCCCTGGTTACAGTCTCCACTCTGGCAATAATTATGTCTGGTGAAAATAGCCATGCAGATACCCCTGACAATCCCCGGGCTATTAATAATTCCTGGCTCTCTGTGGGATAATGTCAGGGCACGACCCCTGTTGAGAGGTACGGTGATGAGTTTGTGTTTTAGTTTCCACTGTGCATGGTGAGAGATAAACCAAGTCAGTGTCTGTCCAAGCACGTGCGCATGAGAGAAAGACTAGCCAGAGGAATACCAGGTTGTTGATGAGAGAGTTCACTGTTATAATAAGAAGAGAAAACTCTATAGAAACTATGTGAAAACATAAAACTCAGCAGGAACAATAATGTAGATTTCACGGAAAAGGTGAGACCTGTTACATCAGACTTTAGAAATATACAGAGGAGTCGTTACACGGGGAGAAGAGATGGAGGTAGAGAAAACAAGCTCTGAGGGAAACCAACCGTCAGTGCAAACATTCAAGGTGTCAGAAAGCACACGTGTAAATACGCACGCCCAGTCTAAAACTGCACATGCATATTTTTCTAAGCTGGGGTGAGTTGGGCCGTACGGGAAGCAACTTAGCTCAAATTTCAGCTCTGATTCCCGCAGGTCCTCCTGTACTTTTAAGTACGTGCAGTTTATCAAGTCGCAACTCTGGCATGTTAGCGCTCGCTCACAGCGGCAGGTGAGACTCTCAATCACGCCAAAATTCTTCCTTTGAGGTCTATTATCTAGCTCAGAGAGCGGGCCAGTGTAGCCGGCCACGGAGGCTCCATGGCATTTGAAATTAATCCTTTAAATCAACCTCTTGCGGATAGTTCAGGATTAACTAGACTAATGAAACAAAAAAAAAAGACACAGGCCAGTTTGCCATTTCACTAAAGGTTGCTGTGAGTGTGAGACGCTCGGCCTCAATGTTCCAGATCATTCAAGCATGTTGCCATGCAGTGGAAAAGGTCAGTCAGACAGCCTTTTCTTTCTTTCTCGGGGATATGTTGTTTGCAGCAAAGCCAGTCAGCACTGACGGTAACGTAACACTTACCATCACAACAACTGGGATGGAAAATGCTTTTGAAATCAAGGAAAGGAGTGTTAATGAATGGAGAATCTAGAAAAGAAGAAGAGGGGGAGAAGAGAAAGGAAAGGACAAGATGAGGGAATGAAAACAAAGAAGCAGAAGTAAGAACATACATGTGTCCTTCTTGTTGCAGTGAATATGGGAAATCAAAATAACAAGCATCTCCCTAACCCTTAATGAGACACATGAGCTACAGACTCTTGAAGAAGCGCCTGTTAATGTCTTTCCGCCATCGCTGGCAAGGGCAGAGCAGCGACAAATATCAGGTCACCATGACAGGCACTGGCACAAAGTGTACTGGGACAAAGGCCTCACACCACTGCCTAATGCCCTCACCCACTCGCAAGCCCATTTGTACAGTATTACACCTTCTGTACAGCATGCACACACAGTACTTACTACCATTATACCGCTTTACTGACTGCTTATTCAGCTTGGCCTGTTTTGCCCGAACATAAATCCCTCTTTGGCTCTCCTTCATCTACACAATTGCAGTTTGTGTAGTGGCTGCGGTGGTACCTAAAGGAGACACTGTGCTGTGTCTGAATGGCCTGTCACAGCCAATCATGCAGGCTCCCTGTGGCGTCCTCGCTGCCATGAACTCAGTTATGTATTCAGGACAGAATGTACGGAGAGAGATTTCAGAAAAGGCGAAAAGCCAAGAAAAAACACACACCAGGAAAGTGATCTAATACAAAATATCCTCATAATATCAGCATATAACAGCCATCTGGGCTGTAAATTTCCTGAACAAACTGTACAAAGCTGCCCTCTGCTACCTCCTCCCTCAAGTTAATTGCATTTTAATTACATGCACACACCATGTATGGACTGGGAGAGCTAATATGACGAACACCACGACTTAATAGAGACTGAAGAATCAGTTTGTTGTCTCGTGCTGCAAATGCTGCACGCAGCAGCAGCAACAACAACCTCTCACAAGCCCCTGTTGTTTTTCACATATCACATTTGGCCACTAGAGAGCTCCACAAAACATGCAATGGTCTGCTAATGCTCCAAACATGAGGCTGCTGAAGTTAAGAGATTTATTGCATGGAACAATTTTGCTCTGACTGCCACATCAAACAGGAAACAGTGGTGGTGGTGGTGGGAGTGAAGACCAGTGTTTGCAGCGGAAAAGATGTCGAGGCATGCTGCAACATGCCCTTAAACAGTATGTAACTGTGGAAATGAACCTGTTGGTTATCATTCCAGTGTACAGTACAGCAAAATGCTTGGCTTTCACTGCTCAGCGCAGATACCTCCACCCACCTCCGCTGTGTCGCAACGTCCTAACAAAACAATCACAGTCTCAGTGCACGGTGATTGTGCATGATTTCCTTTGTGCACAAGCGCCAACGCCACTATATAAACAAACATATTAATAACAAACTCAAAGGAGGTCTGACAGCAAACAGAGGAGGAATAATCCAGCGCTCGTGACTTTTTCTGCAAACTCTGCGTTAGAAAAGACAGAAATAACCTGACACACTTTCTTAGATGCATTAAAATTTGATCTTATGCAAAGCTGCCATTGATTGCAAAATCACCATCACTAATCTGGGAGTTACAGAGCAAACGTTTAGCGACGTCAATTTTAAACTGACTTTTTAAATGGAGCACAAGTCTGAACATTTAAACCAGGATCAATAACTCTCCGAATGCAAGCCAAGTTTCTACAGCTAGTTGCCTTGTTCACTGTTATCACCATTCCACCTCCCATTAATGATTGATTCCTGACTGTGAATTACACCAGCTGAGCCTGGAAACAATTCAATGCCAGAAACTGCAGAGCAACTGATACATCCTGTTTAATATAACACCACAGGAGGGGCTCTAAGCTTAGCTACACCTTCATGTTTTCTTCAGAGAGATGAATACAAGATTCAAGGTTCCCATGTGGTCTAATTCAGCAGCAGCAGCAACAAAACAATAAACTGTCTGCTGTGCTGATTTATCCCGCCAGCCGAGCAAACAAGCACGTCTCCAGTGAGTGTTTCTCCTCCAGATATAGGTGGCTAGAGAACTTAAGAGGATCTTTTACAATTAAATCCAGCAGGAGAGGCAGAAGGAGCTGCATCAGGAGGAGGAGGAGGAGGAGGAGAGGCAGCAGAAGGTGTGCAGCTGCTACCCAGACACCCATGTGCAGCGCTGGGTGGAGGGCGGTGAGTGGGTTGTCGGGGCATGTTTGTGTGAAAAGGTGTGTATTCCAGATAGCATTACCTATTTAGAAATAAAGCATTGCATGTGGGAGAAAAATATAAGCACGAAAAACAACAGTTGGATGGCCTGTAGCCTCACCTCCCCAGTTGTTTTCCTCAGTAAGTGCTGTCAGGTCCAGCCGGGGCACGTCCTCACAGCTCTCGCGGTCCGGGTCGGAGCCTCGCACCTCGCCGCTGCCGACCCTTCCCGTGTCACAAGTGACGGGCGACTCCTGGATCTTCATCCTTGACGTCTGCACAACCATTAGAGAAAAGAAAAGAGCGCTCAACAATGATGACCAGCCTGTGAACACACTCTTTAAGTTCAGCCACACACTCCCACAGACTGGCCCTGCCCTAACGGAGGGGGCTGTTCCCTGCTCGCAATTGGCTGCCTCTGCGGCCAAAACATCCGCCCATCTGTCTGAGGCTGTGTGTGAGAAAGCAGGAGTGGATAGGCTCCGCCTCGTCCTTCACCCCCCCTGGAATCCCTCACCCCTCCCTTCCTCTCTTATTTTCTCTCCCTACAGTAGTCCTCCTTGCTTTCTCTCCTGCCTGACATGCATATATTCCCCACCCTTGTGCCGCTCTGGACTTGTTTGTTTCACAGCAGCAAGGGCAGAGAGGAGGGAGGGGTGGATGGGGTGTTAGAGAGAAAGAGAGGGAGGGAGGAGGTGAGGACAAAAAAAAAAGCAAACAGATTGTGAGCCAGCACACGTAGGCTGACAGGGTGATTTTTTTTCTCTCCCTATCTGTCTCTCCCTGCAGACAAACATCCAGCTTAAAGCAGAGATATTACATGCAAGCCTTCTCCTCCAGCACCTCATTACTTCTTCTAGCTCTCCCACTGTTTACCCATCACCCACCAGCTTCCCCTCTCTCTCCGTCTATCTCAAACTCCACTTTACTTATCCTTGATCAAAGCTGTTTAATCAAATTCTGGTGTAATGTAAATAATTTGGGGAAACAACATACTCAGCAGGCCATGTATTTAGAAAGTGTCCATGGATCACTTAGCACTAAGCCCATGGGGTCCTATTTCCTCTGTCTGGGCGTGGGACCAAGCTATTTTTAGGAAAAACAGATCAAGACACACAACTACTAGACCTCATAAATGCCACAGACGGCTTACAGGAAGGGGTGCACTTGAATCTGGTTACAACAGCCCTTGTTTTGTTTGGTTTTTTTGTTCATGATACCAAGTTGTTGTTGTTGTTGGCAGGTTCATGAGAGATTACAGTGCAACAGCGTAATTAGTTTCAGGTGTGTGTGCGTGTGTGTGTGTGTGTGTGTGTGTGTGTGTGTGTGTGTGTGTGTGTGTGTTTTTTTTTTGTGT
>JAPZEB010000020.1:3416953-3428594 GCA_029783705.1 Chaetodon striatus
CAGATGTCGGTATATCATGAGTCTTGACAGTATGCCCTAACTTAAAATATTTTTTATTTGTAGGGAACAGAGGCTTACAGAGTACAAAGTGGTGGACGAACTGATTGGCACTGACATCCACAGAGCAGCTGGCATGGCCAAACACATCCAGCTTAAGACACAGAGCCTTGAGATGAGTGTTGGATGGTGTTGCTCTACATGAACGGCACCAGACCTAACTCCCAAGATGCTTACAGAACTTTTAATTACCCTCAGTGGTTCCTCACATAACAAGCTCCCATTCAGAGACGGCTGTTCACACTTACAGAGACACACACCCTCACTAACATCAAACCTCTGCCATCAGCCACTCAGCGACACACTTGCCCAGCTAATCATAATTGTGCCAGTTATCACATATAGAGTGGACCATAAGTATGTCAAGGCATCGAGTGTCATCTGTACTGTTGCATAAAGGACGGGTGTGAGGATTCAGTTCCTTGAGTGTGTGAACTGAATGAATCTATGTCCATCAGTTGGTCAGGTAAACTTTACACTGGCACACATGGTTCATGAGCCAACACTGAATGATAGTCTGACTTGCTGTCAAGCAGCTGCTATGTAAGAAGAGTCTGCAGAGACTTGATCATGTTACTGGATCTACGTGGTTCACACCATGTCCACCTCGTGACTTTGACTGCTTTCAAACACTCCTCGTATAGAGCGTACTACACTACCGCTGGGAATGACTCACTGTATGTTTGGTTGGCAGGCCAGAGATAGCTGACTGAGTATTTTACCATCGTAACATACACCTAACTCTTAACCTACATGTTGAGATACAGCAGGAGATAGGTCAGAGTATGAATTAGAGCTACGTCTAAGCATTATTTTATCTGATTAATCTACTGATTATTGCTGATTTTTCTATTGTTCTCTAAAATTTCAGGGAAGTGATGTCTTCTAAGCACTTGTTTCATCAAACTAACAATCCCAGAGATATTTAATCTAAAATGTTATAATCAAATCCTCAAATTTGAGTGGCTGGAACCAGTAGGAGTGGGTAGTGAGACATTGCAAGTAACGCACATAAGTAAAAGAGAATTTTTTAAGGAACAAGTACTTTTCATGTTCCTTAGTTCAAACAGTACTTCTACTTTTCACTCAGGTGTATTTTTGAGCCAGTAATCTACTTTTTACTTTGCTACATTTGTCATTTATACCTTCGTTACAATGAGTCTGCTCTGAATGTGAGGACTGAGTGTAGGCAGGGAGAGCATGTGTCGGAGAAGCACCTCTGCTGCAGATACCAAGCTGCCTGGAACAAAACGAAGCACCTCCTGTCTTTTGACTGCAATGCAATAATGACGGAGCAAAACCCAGCCTCCTGCCTCAATCCCTGACCACATCTGGCCGCACTTTTTATGCCAAAATCTAAAAAACCCAACAGTTACATAATTAATCGCCTGCTGTGCCTCCCAAAAAACAGAGATCTCCACTTTTAAAACCTCCTCTTCTAACCTTGGTAGGCACACTGTAGTGTGTTGCACACACTGTGGGTGGAAATGTAGTTAGCTAGCTAACGTTAGCTATGTTAATGTATCATGTATAATGTTAATCTTTGACATTATGATAAGGAAAAGAGGGGTAGAGAGGAAGAGTGGGAGATTGTTCTTATATCAACTGTATAAGCTAGCCTAATTTGGGTTAGTTAGCCTATCTGCTCTACTTCATTAACAGAGGTTTGATCAACAAGTGCTTTCATTAGTTTACACTGGCCCGCTTAACCTAAAATTAAAATGGTTTTATAATTGTACTTCAGTAGGTTTCTCAAATGGTATTTTTTACTATACTTGAGCTGAATTTTATGGGAGAAATTGTACTTTTACAACGAGTATAGATTTTCAGTCCTGTACTCATAACTGGGAACTGGGATCTATCTATCATAGTAATTTTATATCACAGTGTTAATTTGAAAATACATTTTGTGAGAATTCAATTTAGAAAGTGACAAAATGACCAGAAAGGGTGGTCTGTTTTTTTTTTTGACTGAAATGCCTGAAAAATCAAGGTGCTTCAATAAATTAACACAAAAATCCTGCAAATCCAAAAAATCCATGAACAATCCTGCGCACTGATTTGTAGTAGTGCCTAAAACTATCTAATGCAACATAAAATACAAGATACCTGGGTAAAAATGGCAGAGCATTATCTGTGCCTCTTAATACATTTCTCATGGTATCATAAAGCCCTAACAGAAGCTCCTTCAGTATGAAAACTGAAGACAATAAAACCTTCAGAGGCTTCAGCAAACAAAATAAATTCTCAGAGTAATATTCTGCATTAGAGATTGACAATCATTTCCCCTCTACATGACACAAACATGGAGCACTCTACACTGTGGTCTCGAGTACCCGCATGACAACAGTTGTCAAGTTGCTCTCTGGTGCATCATCATCTTCTTTGGTGGATAAAAGCTGCAGCTAATTGCATGCTCACGAGTGGCCCTTACATTAGCGCTGCTTCTGGAAAAAGAGTTTTACAATTAGTGTGGTGTGCTGCATATTAGAGGCCGCTGTGCAATGAGGGGAACCATTAGGCAGCTGCATCTTGTTTCCTGCCACTGTCTGCATTTACTGATTGCTGCTAACTGCAACTGTTGATTCTTTGCAGTGAGTCAGAAATAAGGACGACAGGGAGGCTGAGCTGAATGCTTGAACCAATAATGCATTAGAGGAAAAGATCTGCGGTGATGCTGTTTGTAATGTAAACTGCTGATAAAATTTAGTTTCTGGTACGTAAAATTGGATGAGATTTCAGAATTCACTCCAGTCTGAAAAAAAGGAAGCCTAGATATTGCTTCAAACAACTGACAGAAAGTTGTTTTCTCGAGGTTATCTACTGACCTACTGTATCTACAGTTATCCACTGAACAGAGAACAGTGGGAGAGATGCTGCCAAGATGGAGACACATCACTTAGATAGAGAGAGCTGAGGAGAAAAGGCGTGATGACTCACCGTGTGGGCGTCCTGGTTGCCGGTGAGCTGCACTAGTGTTGGACTGTGTTTCGACTTCCTGGGTTTGGGGGTGCGCTCAGCGTGACCACTCTGGCCTCCCTGTGAGTCCACGCTGCTGCCCGTGTTCTCCCCTACGCTGCCCGTACTGCTCCCGCCGCTCGACGGGATGTTCTCCTTGTTGGTGTCTGCTTGGACCGATGCAGCTCTGCTCTCAGACAGAAAAGAAAACGGTGAGGAAATGAGACATCTGCCTTCCATCTCGCTCTCTCTGTTGCTCACTTTGGTCTGTATTCATCAGCTTGACATTGGGTGAAATGCTTCAGGAAACCAAATGCTGAGATCATGCTGATAACTCATTTACTTATACCTTCTCCAGCAGCTAATATGCTGTTTAGCTTTAATGTTAATTCTGTTTACTGTCTATTTACTGTCCACACTCCTATTGACATTTTCTGCCGTCTTTGGACTAATGCACTCCTCTAATCCACGTCCCACTGATCTCTCAGACTCTTGCTCACCTCCATCAACAAGGATTAGCTTCTTACTGCGATGACTCCACTTGTTATGACTGTACCACGTCTCAGTGGACGAGCTTACCACACAGAATGAAACCTTATGAATGTTTACTGTTACCACCAACTGGAAATAGAGGCATCTGCAGAGAGGCACTGAGGTCATACTTTAGTAATGAATGGCATCTTATTTTGCTTTGTGTAAATCCCAGTGCAAAAAAATACTCATCTTTGTCATTTTTGTCTGTAAAAGAAAAGGATCATCTGTCAATTCAATAAAATATTTCCACCTGTTTTACATAGAAATGAACCTGTATAAAGAATTTCTTGCCCCTTCTTCACTGAAGGATCTGATGTCTTTTCGACATTCATAAAAAAAATGAATACACCTTTAAAGATTCCACTGATACTTTCTACAAGAGATGGTATTCTGTTATTGCCTGGGTCCAGACCTTTAAAAGCACCTACTCCACCAAATTTGAGTTGACTGATTCATCTGGCATGAAACAGCACTTTAAAATAAAAAAACAACCAATCAGCCCCGCTGGGGGACTAATGGTACATGTCCACAGGGGCATTTTTGGACGTGAGAAGTCATGCTGCTTCCCAGCATTGGACGCTTGAGGGGCGTGCCACTAGGTTCATGGGCTGTCTGCTCCTGGATATGGAACTGAACCAACATGGTGGCTCCTTTGGAGAATTTCTCTTGTGTTATGAAAATGAAAAGATTAGAGGTGTGAAATAAGCCATGCAGTTAATGGATTGACAACAGTTTCCAGTAGCAATGAGTTGTGTCGGAGTCCCCTGATTTGCATAAAGTAGCCTATATTTAATCTTATGCAAATGAGGAGGGAACGCCCATCTCTCCAAACGCTACCAGAATGCACTGCATGACTGCTTACACAGACAATAAATGGGAAGAGTGGAAATGAAGGGTGCTGTGGACATGTGTCATATTGCTGTGATCGAGCAGTGCTGGACCCAATGAGGAGTGATAACAATAATGGCGAGTGCAACAGACAAGATAGACTCTGCTTTCCAGGTTGTTGTTCTTAATATCACCTGATATTGTTTTTTGTTTTACTTTGCTCCGCTTCACTCAAACAACCCTGGCAAAATAGGTATTTTGGTGTGGCAATGCATCAGTGTGAACTTAAAATGACGCAGATTCAGGTGTTGATGTTGGTCTCTAGTGACTGGTTAGGAAAAAATGAATCCCCCTCCACACTGAAATCAGTCAGAGTGGACACTATGTCAGACTGAAGATGGAAACGGAGTGTAATGATTTGACAATTCTGTGTGATATCAGGCAACTTCTACCATTACGCATCTCACTAAAACGTCCTGAACTTGGTAAATTAGCTGGCCTATTTTCTGGCCAACAGTTCGACTAAGTGGAGTACTAATGTCTTATTCTGTATATATTCATTTCCTATCATTTTGGGTTTTTTTTAATCTGTCTTGTGATGTGAAAGTCACCCACTCATGGTTTAATGTAATGGTTCAGCGTGAGACTGGTGGGCTGAATGGTTCTGTTGTTTTGAGTGTATGGGTAAATATGAAGGAAAACACGTTTTTCAGTAAACATATTTCCAATATATACTTCTACATTTTCTAGTGAAGATATTAAGGACACAGTGAAAGACAAAAATTAAGTGATGAGAACGAGATTTTTCCAGTGCACGTCAGTGTTGCTACTAAAGACAAGCAGCTACTAATCTCATGCTGGTACCTACCAACGTCATGACAGACTCACCTGTTTCTTTCTTTGTGTCTCAGCCCCTCCTCCTGTTGCTCTCTCTGGTGACGACGTCTCTGTCGGGCAGTTGGCGTCACCCTTGGAGATGGTGGTCGTGGTGTTAACTCAGAGTCCTCTGAACTCTGATCCCCGACAGAGTTTCCATCAAAGAGGTGCTGTTCCACTGTTAAGCGAATCGTCCTGTCCAGAAAGCTGAAGGACCAAGAAAAGAAATGATGGTCCAATAACAGTTTCATGAAAAGTATAAGAAATCATCTCTAGATAAACTGTAGTGATGCTAAGAAGTCCACTTACTTTACCACATCTGGTGTGCAGTAGACAGGGGAGAGATGGTTACTGAAACAAAAACAAGAGGTGAAGGTGAGTTTGAGCTGCAGAAACAGGTGGTCACAACAGGTCACTGAGCAACGCTGAAAATCCCCCAGGCTCTGGTTCTGGCCCTAGGTGATCAAGGCATCTAGTGTGCATGAGTGAGTGTTAACTTCAGCTGTGTTCAGAGCATAAGCAGGTCCTCTGGGAGCAAAGTGGCCAGCCTCTATGACTACCAGTAAGTCCTACATTAAAGTGTATGGTCAATACTTTCCATAGTGATCTCTGGCTTCATCTGTATTTTTCATTTTTTGTTGTTCTCACATGCATGTGAACTGCAGGAAAACAAGATTAAACAAATGACAGGGCATTATACTATATGGGAAGGTTGTGTCTATATCCAATTAAATATATCTGTATGTAGATGTAAAGATAGTGAATCGCTACTACATTCAAAGTCAGACGGCAGCATCATCATACTGACTATACTATATTACATATTTTGTTATTCGCTGCAACTGTCCTACAATTAAAAAGGTATTTCACCACTGGAAAGATGGACTTTTCATAAGAATGGACTGTCTATGCAGGAGAAAGATGCATATACTTGTGTTAAATGATGCTTTCTCCTTCCACTTCTATACTTCTAAAATGTAGAAGTATAATCTGTAGTTTGATCAAAAGCCTGTGTGTCATCCAGTGTATCTGAGCGGAGAGATGAGCAGGGAGATCTGGGCGGAGCTACGATGGAGGGAAGTTTACCACAGGTCATTTTCACATACTACTCACATTGTTATGATAAAAAGCTGGTTGAAAATCAGCAAAGTTTCCCTTTAAAGACTTTTTGAAAAACTAATTTGAAGAGATAAAACAAATATAATTTGTCATTTTTGCACCAATCTTCATCTTCACTCCCCGAAGAGACCCTACAGCCTCCACAAACTGATAATTGTCATGTCTGCTTTTCCTGGAGTGCAGCTAACTCAACATGTGTAGGGGTGACCCGAAGAAATCTTCCATAAACAGTGGTGTTGACAGTAACATCACAGCTTTCCAGAGTACGCTGCACTGATAAAGGAAGAGATAACAATGAAGTGATGGTACCCTGTGAAGGTGACTGCGGTGAACCTGCGTAAAACGGCTCAGACATGAATTGACGTAATCAAAGCTGTAAGCAGGGATAGTGAATCAGATGAAAGGTGGCATGCACCAATTGAGTGATAACCAGATGATCCTTTAGATGAGCTGAACAAATTAAAATCATAAACACGGGGCCATAAATGTTGGGCTCATTTTTATTGACATTTTTAAACATCTGTGCTCATGACAACTTCAGTTTAGTTTCATTTATTCAGTCAGCTAGAACGTAAAGAAGGGTGCAGGAGGAGTGAAAGTTAGGTCAGCTAAGGCTCACAGGTGCTCCAAAGGCACTAGACTAAACTGCTCGATTATCTCAGGGGCACTGCAGGAAAAATATTAACCCACTACCTAATAATAGACTTGGCAATGAACGCAACAGGTTAAAGCAACAGAAAACGTTTTAATAGCTTACTAATGATGACTTAACCTTAGACCTTAAAGCCTGCGAATGTCAGAGGCATGAATTCATCAAGTGCAGTGGACACATTAAGGCCTGAAATACTGCACGACAGAACCTTTTTGAGATCTGTCCAAAACATTTAAGGACTGTGCTCTATGCCGCAATCTGCTCTTGATATAAAAGTGATGAGAGGGTTAATTATATATTGGAGTATGTGCCAGGGTAAGATGGTTATTACAGCTCGAGAAATGTACCATGCCCTATGTTGCAATTTTAGCACTGACACTGTGACAGTTTAAGGCAGTGGTGCCCAACTTTTTTTGTTCTGTGACACCTTAAAACGAAGCACATTCTACTTCTGATCCCTCATCCTAGGTTTAAGACGTTGTATGGGCTGTTAGAGGCAACCGAAGATTGATTTTTACTGTTCAATTTATTTTCTTAAATAGTTTTTTAGAGCCATAAATGAAGTAATCCCTCTCAATTATCACTTTTAACCCTCTAGAGGTGTGTTGCAGTGTATGTATCAGCAGGGACTTTGCCCTCTGCCTGTGTTTTCTTATTTTCTTCTGATTTTGCTGTGTTCAGATCAGCACGCATGTACTTTGTAAAAAAGTAACTACAAATATCACGGACACAGCGCCGAAAAACTGAAGCAAACAAAGCTTGTTGCAGAACGAGAGTGAATCTGGGGTTAGCTTTCACTTTCGCTGACAATGTTTATAAACAGTAACCGACAATTCCTGCGTAGTATACCTTTAATCATCTTGTGATACCTAAGATTTAATTCGGGGCGCTACAGACAGACTGTCCTCCCTGTTGACAATGACCGGTTAAAGATAGGATTATTTACCCACGTATAGTAAGAACTACTGACAACTAAAGTCAAATTCTTGTTACATGTCCACATAATTGGCCGATCCATCTGACCCCTTTACACCTTGCATCAAAACCCATTTTGGGTGATTGGATTTTAATCAGGTAACGTTTGACCACATGAAAGTACAGGTGTAAATGCAATCCAAAACACATTAAGGATGGACTGTAATCTGATAAACCAAACTACCTCTGGAAGTGGTCAGGGAGTCATTGTAACCACAGTGTAGGTAAAGGTCAATGCAACTGTATTTTCAACCCACGTACACAAACTATGTGGGTGGAAACACATAATGGCGTGACCGTTCCAAACAAGTGAAACAGTGGCAGCTCTCACCAACCAGACGCTAAAGCCGTTGCTCTCATCCAATGCTAACACTACTGTGGTGTCTCCTTCTCTAATTGCAATATTTTAAAATACTTTATATATTTTTATTCTTACTGTTGACAGGTAGGGGTGGGGCCCGTTTGGACCAAATGTCTGCTCTAAATTAGGTCTGAGAGAAGCATACAAGCAAAACTTGGCAATTCATATCGCAACTGAGCCATTTACGAAGCAATGGCTAAGTAAACAGTGAAGATGGGCTCAAACCGTATGGTTGTTTAAGCTGGACAGTGTAATTTGATGTCAACTTGGACACTGGTGACATGAAATGAGGAAACTATAGCGCACTGGACTGTAGATCATTTTCATGGCATCCTGAAATACACTGACAAATCTTCTGTCCATGTTAGTCCCTAATGTGAAATCAGCTTTCTTATATATCTGCTTGTGCTGCATTTAGGATGTTGACGAAATCAACAGCTGAGCACGACTGCCTGTACGTGTCAAATGTGAGACATTTAGTAATTAAATATCTCACGACAGCTATCATCATCCCAAACAGTCTGTGGGTTGGCACAGTAAAGACGACACGTGGCAATTTGGTAAATCACCAAAGGAAGTCACATCACCGGCTGGAAAGAACTAAAGATGCAACAGTGTGAAACCTCTCAGGTATGAGGCAGCGTTGTCGTCTGGTGTCCAATAATAACAGTCGGAGTCATAAACTACTGGCAAAAGAGACCATATGGCAAGAGGGATGAGTCATTGCATCAGAAACATAACGAGAATGTCACCACCAAAATACGAACGAGCCGAGCCATAAATCCTTTTTGAACACATAAATTCCAAAACTACAAAATCATACTACCAAACCCTGTCGAATGACTGACCAGGAAGTGATCAGCTGGTGATTTTGCAACACTATCATTGTGTAATTTTATTTCCAAGCTGTAAAACTTTATAAGAGCTACTAAGTCTTATTTCTAGGCTCATTCCTTGCCTTTTTACTGTAATCGTTTCACTGTTACATGGGAAACAAACTTGTTTCTGTTTGTTTAAGTTACAGGGATGACAATGATCCAACTTTAGCCCTGAGGAGGAATTTATAAAAAAAGAAGTGTAAGAATAACAGTGGTTCGGTCAAGGTCTGCTCCAGTCACTTGTGAAAGAGCAAACATGAACTTGGATTGAAGCCAATGCTGTGAGGACGGTTTACACAACAGAAATTACATATACATGAGCTAGGCAAGCTTGTTTGCACAGCACCTTTCACAACAAGGTGGTGTTTTACGTAAGACAGAAAGGTATTAAGGAAAGTTATAAAAGAAACTCAAGGCAATATAAAAAGATACGAGAGATGGGGTGCTGGCGAGGCAAGCAGATCTTGAACACAGGAGGCCTGAGAATGGAGCCCTGGGGAACTCCATATGTCATTTTTATACGCTCAGGTGTGTAATTACCAATTGACACAAATATCCTTCAAAGACAACTCAAACCAGGTTAAAACTGTGCCAGAAAGTCCTGTACAGTTTTCCAGTCTGACTAGTCACATGTGACGGTTGGCTGTGTTAAAGGCAGTACAGACATTAAATGATACCGAAGACTCAAACTTGTCCACCGTCTGTGCATCAGTCAGGGTTTCAAACGATTTCAATCAAGACCGTGACGAGAGCAAGTTTGGTGCTGTGGTGTGGCTGACATCCTGACTGGAAAACATCAAAACTATTGTTTAGGGCCGAGACAGTTGAGCTGTTGAAAAGAAGGGTCTGTATGGGTCGTAATTGAGTGCTGATCTTCTGCCTGCTGCCAGGTAGTTTAAAAGCTGTTTTAAGATTGTAGCGAGGATATTAAGAGCCTGTGTCCGCGTGTTTTTTGTGAGCACCAGCATCCTTATCAATTGTCTCCAATGAGAAGAGAGTGCCGCACCCAGCATACTTTTCAGAGTGCTCCGGCTCTTTTGTGCAGTTGCCCCAAGTGCTTCTAGTTGAAAGCCTCTGAACTTTTCAGAAAGCCCCTGATGAAGTCACTGCCACTCCTTTAGCTACAGTTTGATGTGGCAGTCAGCTTTTCTGCTTAAGAAAAACACAAAAACGCAATTTCTCTTTTATTCATATTTACCAGCATGATGTTTCTCCCTGGTGCTTTTTTTCTAACCTGAGATGTCCTTTACTTCAGTGGTGGCAACGGCGTCAATGTCATTTATACAATTTGATAACTATCTGCAGGTTCAGGAAAACAGGAATAGTAATGCCTAGTCCAGAAGAAGAGCCTGCTTCCAGACCTCAGTGGGGGCCAGTGTATGAGGCAGTGGGTCCATGCCCATTGGAAGACAGAAGAGGCACATTTGGAGGTAGCAGATGTGGGACTGGTATCTTGTCTGTCCTAGGCATCTTCTTTCCTGTCTGCGCTTATGTCAGGCAGATTTGCTTGGCGTTGATCTGAACAGCAGTCATTTGAGATGTGGCAGTGCAGCTTAGTGGCATCCATCAACATCTCATCCAGTTAATCTCTGATCTTAGTTTGTTACGGGGGAGGTGTGAGGACACTGATGAGGAAAACATTTGGTGATCAGGTGAGACTTACCAGTCTCAGCCACCCGGGCAGGAGAGAGCTGTTCTCTCGTTTGCATTATCAGCAAAGTTGGTGTTACAGAATGTGCTCGGATGGGGCAGAGAAAGAGCACGTGCCAGTGGCTGGGGGTGAATTTTATACCAACGTTAATCAGCACTTCCATATTTATCGGTGAATCCCAGAAGGGGTGAGGAAGGGGGGAGTGAGGGGAGGAGGAATTAGGAGGTGCTGACATTGAGGCTGTGATGTTTTGTCTTTGTACTGCTGAGGCAGCTGTCTGTTCAGGTGTGTAATCTGAGGCCTGGCTGAAGGGTGTCGCGGACTGAATCCAAAATGTTCCATCAGTCCTTTAACTCCAGATCTGCTTAACTGGAGGCCATCTGCCCTGAAAAGAAGTGTTTACCCACAGAACAGATTGAAGTTATCAATGCAGTCGATCCCTTTCAGACTGCAGGCTTGGCAGGTTGATCCCTTATTGACTATTGGCTGTTGTCCACTGATAAAAATGGGCTTCCAGTTTGTCAAGACAATTAAATAGTTCAATGAAATTACCTAAATACATCACTGGCTCTTACATGAAGAATAATTTGATACATTTTAGGGTGTTTATCAGTTGAGAAATTTTCCTTATTTATGTCACAGATCAAAACATCTGGGAAGCAGTATAATTTGTTTTCCTGCTTATGTTTCTGATGGCGGTGTGTTTTACAACCAGAGTTACAGTTTCATCTCTTCAGATTACTTTTCTTTTG
>JAPZEB010000020.1:3435386-3455406 GCA_029783705.1 Chaetodon striatus
AGTATTAGTTTTTTAAAACAAATTCCTTTATTCTGTGTCTTTTACTAGTTTGAATCAGTGAGTCCATTTGTTTTGGAGAGGAAGAGACCTCTGAGGATGATTCAGCTCTTGCTAAAAACCACCTGAACAATGAACACTGAGGGAATTCTAACCAGGAGAAGTTTCAGCTCGTTACAATCTGCAATCCTCACAACTAGATGCCACAAATCCCCCTAAATCTTACACACCACTCCTTTAAGCAAAATAGACATGAATTGTCACAGTTAATGGCAATGAATAATAAATAAATAATGTCTGAATTCCTTTAACAGCTTAAATTTTAGTGTAGTGGTACTGAGCATGCTGGCTCACTGTCACACTGTCATGACTTACTGGGACACTTGAATAAAACAGAACCAATGTAAATGTGATTGACACCTGCACTCCTCCTATTCTGACAAGACAAAATGTCTGATGTGAAAAGGGCCTATAGTTTCTCTGTAAAACACACAACAGAGTGACTATTTGTCAGTTTAAACTCCTATTGGAAATTTTTGTGAACATGTGAACATGTGCTGGAAATATGCTAAAAATGTTCTCAATTTACAAATGCACGACAGAAAGGATTTGGACAAAAGGTCAAGTTCAAAAATGTTGACAAATAAGGCACAGCATGAGCAACATTTTTCATCGAGAAGTTACATGATTCCATTGATTCCATTGACATACCCGTGATGGGAATTCGGCGTTTAAAAGAACAAACAAAGCAAAGTTTAATCACAAAAACATTCAGCAGAATAATTGATAATAAAAAAACACCATACGTAATGATTGCTAAATGGTTTATATCCAATGTTCTAAATTATGACATAATGGCGACCAGTAATAAATGTCTCAAGCAGATTTGTTTGTGTTTTAATCCCACCTGTAATCAAAGTTCCCTGTCCTTTACACAGCTCAGCAGAAGTAAAGAGGAGCAGACACATATACTGCTGATGTTCAGAAAAGCAGTGAGAATATTCTGTTTTGCTTGGTTTTTCTTTCCCTCTTTAAGACATCAAACACCAAACTGAAACAGTTTCCAATATGAGATAACTGTGCCAATAAACATCAGTCTGATTGTAGGTTGTAAACATGCTGAGTCTCAGATGTTCTCCCAGAAAGAAAGAGAGAAAGAAAGAGCTGTTATTGAGTGGAGTTATTCAGTGAATGTTTGTGCTTTGGTACGTGACGTGCCTTCATGTGGCTTACAGTAAAGGGGGCCGGCGTGTTGAGGGGAGGGGAGACCACTTTGGCCATTCAGCCAACACCTCTACAAGTTCAAAACAATGGATTTAGGTTTCAAGTCAGACAGGAATCAAAATGGGCCAAAGTTTGTTGAACTTCAAAAACCTTCGGAAATCACACAATGCAAAGGAAATGTGCATGTGTTCCTACAGTCATCTTTTAGGGGAAGTTTAAGGGGAAGGTTTGGTTCACCACAAACACCTTCACATTATTTTAGAGCCTCAGAGGTGAAGGTTTTTTCACCCCACACCCATGTTCTTAACTGGTGTTACACAGTCTGGCAAGCGTATTAAAATAATATGTGCCGTCACTGCCGCCGTGAATTGCAAAAGCGGAAATCCTGCTTACCCACTACCTTAGAGAGGGGATAACGGAAAGCTTTGTAGGGGCATTCGGAGAAGGCCTGATCCCTCTGGGGCCAACGGAAAACTACCAATGACAAGTTGGTCACTCTGGTCATTTTTTAAAATGTGTAGACAAAGGTAGTCTGGCTGAGCGGATGCTGGTCACTTCAATAATCCTCCGGTAAATTCTGGCAGGGCCTCTCTCCTTCCGCCCTGCCATGCTGTACCTTTTCTAAAATCCTTCTACAACACGCAACAACACTCGCTGAAGTCTAATTAAAGTTGTCATTAAATTTCAGATGGGAAAACACTTTTCACAACACTATTTTAGAGGTGCTGTCACTAAGTCTTTGCCTCAGTGCTGCCAACTGCAGTTGTGATGAGTTGATTGATCAATTCTTGTGCTTTTTTTACTCAAAAATAGGTTAGGTGAAGCTAGTGTTTGAGTTGGTGCTGCAAAACAAAAAGTAAGCACTAGTCTGGCTAGGAAAGACCTCAACAAAGGCAGATCTGCAATAAATACATTAACTCTATAGTGAAGTTGATGACGATCCATGGAACTCAGGACCCTCAAACTATCAGCTTTTAGACAAGTTGCAGACATTCTTGGAATAACTCAGAGCAAAAACTGTGTGGTGGTGAAGACCTAAACTATTTGCTGGATATGCCTGGCGAAGCTGTGCTTAGCATATGCTCATTCTAACAGAGAAAATGGCGTTAAACGACACAGAGCAAACATGCTTCAGGATTTAAACTGAGGCAAAGCTAGACCTGCAGGCGAGTGTAACAATTAACAGATAAAATATGATCTGTTCTCACATACATCTTGTTTTGTGTCAAGACGATATATTGCAACCACTACCTTTGCTGCACCTTACTGACGTTAAAAGCAAAATGACACATAGAAAAACACCACATTTGACTCCAAAGCCCAGTTCACACCAAACATTCATCACAAGATCAGTTAAACAGGCAGTGCAATGCACTGTGCTGCAACGTCCTAAAAACCTGCCGGTTCACACCAATGCAACTGGATGAGACGGTGTGTCATCTCCATGCGATAACTCTCTGTACTTTAGTTCTGGTTTCCAGCTTTTCAGACTTATTTTGTGGCTGAATATGAGCACACCGCAAGGACAGAAACAGATGGCTCGTAGGGGACAGAGCAAATGCCACAGCAAGCGAGCACGCCATCTGTAGTCATTTTGACTTGACCAGCAGATTTAACTACAAGCCGACTGGCTGTTGAAACAGGTGACATACCTGACATTCTAAAACCAGTCACCAGCGATTTGACGAGTTGAGCTGCAGGTGACACCATCAGCCAGCTTAGACCAGCCAGTTCACCTGCTGCAACGTTTTAAAACTGTTTCTTCTCGACACAAATCATTGTTTTGAAGTCGACTTACGGAATACCAGTGAGATGAGTTTACAGACGTGACCTGGATCTGTTAATGTGACACTGCTATGTGCTTCAAACCAAAGACCTGATGTCAGCTCACCTAAATTAGTGTTGCATCATCACAGCGTGGCTTAAGTGGCTAAAAGAATTCCACATACTTGCTGAAACTTGAGTTGTACCGTTTTTCAAATCATTCACATTGTTAGACAATACTGAAAAGTGCCCTTCTGAGAAGCTAGAATCAGCACATTTTTTGGCCTTTATGCTTGAAAACTTAGCTCAATGATTATTAAAATTGTTGCCCATTAATTTTCTGATATCAACAAACTGAGTAATAGCACGAGCAAAAACATGATTTTGACAACTGACTTGGGAGCACCTGCAGCCATCCTTTCCCCTCACTATCAGCCCAGATATCTGCCTTTCTGTCAGATCCGTCATCGAACTTGATGAAGCATCAAACTTAGTGTAGGAGCCGTAATGTAGTAAGTTTGTATGTGTCATGTGGTGTTTGTGGTTGCTGTGGTAACGCACGGGAGCTTGGGTCACGTGACGTGTGTGGTGAATGGTGGCTACAAAGAGGTGTGCTTACCTGCAGTGAGTAGGAGAGAGGGGAGCGGGGTAGCCGTAATTTTTGTTGACCCCTTCGTTTGCCTAGTGTTTGTTCCATGCTGTTCCCACTGTGTACCTGAGTCCATCCAGTGTGTGTAACCGCGCAAGCCACTTTCATTAAAACACCTAAAATCCATTCCGAGCCTCAGTGTGCTTCTCTGGACATGGCGGCTTAGCGCGTCAGACGAATACAGGACCCACGACTTTCCTCTCAAGCGACAAGGCTGGTTTTTGGAGTCGCTACACTTAGTATCTAGAACAGCATCTTTGAGGCAATTTGTCATTTATCAAAGAGTGTTCAGCTCTCCCAGATGGTGAGGAGAGTCAGTCATGACAAAATTGAAGAAGCTGCTTGGATGACCTCTGAATATCTTAAAGAATAAAACACGAAATCTGTTTGGCTATGAATCAGTACTTCAGGATATCCTGTGACCTGGTGGACTGAGACTCTTCGCAGGCCTAAAATCTTTGTATGATTAGGGGTCAATGTCTTGTGTAAGATTTGGAGAAAAGGCCCTAACATGAAAAGTACAGGAAAACCAGTCTGATCCGGCCAGCAGGTTCCTTCTGTAAATAAGTGCTGTCAGGCTTTTAGGCTGATGAATGACACTTCCTGACAGACGGCCAACAATGCTGTTATACCCACAGGGAACCTGCACTCACACCACACTGCAACGTTCCTCACTCCCACCTATTTCCAATGGGCTTCTAAGAAACCTAATGGTTACATCACAAGATTTAGTGAAACCATGGCAACTCCACACAAAAGCCAGCATGCATCCCCTACGTGCAACTACGCAATGCTGAGAACAGAATAAGTTCACATGACGCTGCTATGTTGGCTCATGTGACCTGTGTGGTGAATGAGGCTGGTGTAATATTTCAAGTGCAGGTGAGAGCATTGTGGCACACAGAACTACTGGATTACTGAGTTTGATGGAGAGGAGGCAAAGTGTTAACATGTTAACCACAGTCAGATTTAGGACTCGTGCTCTGGTACAGTAGAGCGGTCACAGCGTTGACACACGAGAGGATCTAAAAGTGGAGCTACAAATAGGAATCCCTGAGAATGATAATTTGATTTCCAGCCGGTGCTGCTGACCAGAGCGAGCAGTGTGCCCTAGGACAGAAGTAGTTCCTGGAAAGAAGGGTGCATGTGTCAAATCTAGTACACATGTCATCAGATACATTTAAATTGCTTCTTTACCGCCGACAAGGTGTGAACATACTTCCCAAATTCTTGATTTCATACTTCATATCGGAAAAAAAATGAATAAAAGGTTTACATCTATTAAGAAACACATTTTAATTAGACTACAGCATGTTGGGGATAAAAGTAGTTCCTTCACGTTGTCATTCTGGATATGTTAAATTCAGCTATGGCCTGTGCTGTGTGTGCTGCACTCTGCTGACAGATTTGTCTCACACATACATATGGAAAGTGAGAGCAAGCTGACAAGTCGGCACGAGAGCCTCTTCAGATATTAAAACACTTATGGAAAATTATTATATATTTGCCATGGCTTTATGTGTCAAATTCACAGCTACCGAAACTATCTTTTTATACAAAACTCAAAAAAACTCTCTTTGTCTTTGAACATCTGAAAGCTCCGGTGTCTTTAATTTGTCAAACAATATCAGTGAGTATCAAAAGACTTCTTGCATTAAAGATGGTAAAGTCATTTCAGTCTTTTTGCACACTGCAGGTGTCTATTTGTAAATACCAGAGAGCTGACGCACTTCACTGGGGTCCCCTGTCACACTGTCTGTACTTTGGTCACCCGATGCGACCTGACAAGAAGGATTTCAGGGTGTGGGGGAAAATCCACCCGCAGATTTATTGGTAGCTTGACATGGTGAGGAAAGCTGTTACCACCTTGGAAGTATTATATTTGCCACTTAATGTAGACACAAACATCTGCTGCATTAAGAGGCCATGGTTACCCTAGTTGATTTAGCAAATTTTGGGTTGCACATGCAATACTGTTTATTATCTTGGGGATAAAGAGCAAAGAAAAACTTAATAAGGTTGACTTTTTCCAACACAGCGCCTAAAAAGTATTTGATTTTGGATAGATAATGTTAACCTGCTACTATCAATAAAACTAGACAAAATACTACATATTCTAAAATAAAAATACAATCCACAAACCCTGTTATGCCAATTATATTTTAATATTTATTATTTTTATTAATTTAATAATAAAAAATATATGAGCAGGTGCTGTGAGAACTGTAATTCAGTACCCAGGTATGTGTGAGAGCACACCACTGTGTGTGTGTCACACTAAACTTATATGTAATGTGTTAATGGATCTGGTGCTGACATGGTTTTAAATTCTGATTAATGCCAAACTAAAGGTCAGCGGTTTGTCCGCCAAGCCGTAAAAGAGGCAAAACAGCGTCATCATTTCTCACCTTCTACATCACACGTATGACATTTTGTCCTTTGCTCCACATTATACTTTATAGTTTTTCCACTGAGGCAGATTCTACATATGCCTTATCTTTAAGTGGTTACACTCAGCGTCACTACATTTCAAGCACAGGAGGCAAAATCACTGAAAACATACGCCTTGGATAAACTCTGGATTTAAGGGTGTGATGGAGGAGGTTTGACACAGTGTAGTAGGGAGATTTTCAGCCAAACAGTGCAGGTGTGATCACAGCCGAGGCTAATGCTAACCTAAACTCCCGGTCAGAGCAGCAAGAGCCCCAACAACAGACACAGCTGTAGTCTTGCTATTCCAGGACCGAGGACACTCAACACCAAGTGGTTCCAGTTTCAGCTTCTTATAATAGGCTTGTTTGCATGCCAAAGACGCATTGCCACCGGGCTTGGGCTTTAGATCCTTGATCGCTGTCAAGATTCTTCGCCCTCACCCTCATCTGACAGCACATCACCTACGCAAACAGTAGTCATAACCTATTTACCACCGCTACAATCCCCCCTAGTTTTCCACATTACACTGGACATCACAAAACGAAAATAGAAATTGTTCATTAGTTTAATGTTATGAACGTAGCAAGTTTTTTTTTGTGTTATATAACCGTAAGTTTTATTTTACAGCGGTGCTAAATGATCACGTCTACAGATAAGACTGTGATCCTGATGGACTGCTTGAGAACTGACTGTATTTCACACAGTAAGTGAATTCTGTTTTTGGTGCATAGATGATACCTAAAGTGCACATAAAGCATCTATAAATATTAATCTCTGACTAAACTCTGCAATGAATTTAATTTCCCCAGTTACGTAACTTAGAACATTCGTCTAAAATTGGCGGTTAATCTCTGTACATTTCTGAACGTCCACCGGTAATACGGCTCTAAGCTCTAGTCTTAAAGCAAAATGGATTATAAAATAATTTCTTGCAAAAAACATTTGACACAGACATAAGTGCATGCTCTTTGACCGTACACACTGACCTGCTGATGGCCTCCATGCTGCCAGAGGGGCTAATGTCACGCTCGCTGAGTGGCGAGGCAACACCTGGGGTGTCTTGGCGAGCTGTCTCCATCGGCTCTGGACTGGGACTTCTAAGCTCTGAGGTCAGCGGCAAAATTATTGGTATGGTGGGGGACCTCGCATGGGGCAGCCCAGCAGAGCGGCTGGGCTGAGGGATGACTTGAGTCATGCCGTCACTCTTCCCTTTCTTCACCTATTTCACAGAGAGAAAGAAAGAGAGATGCCAACAACAGGTGAGTCTCGTGACAGGAAATTTGAGACAGCGAGAAGTAAGTGATACACAAGTGCGAACATTTCAGCACAATCAAGACACACACACACACACACACACACACACAGAGTAACACACTGGAGCTTTCAGCCTTTCCTCAGGTTACTATAAAACATTTGAGGATCTCCTGAGGTGAAGTATGGAGCAATAAAAGACCTACAAAGGAGGGGAGAGGGGAGAAAAGGTTAGCTTGTAAAACTGTAAGGTTAGACTGATGTTTGTCTTACCGTGCTGACCCTGAGTGGATATAAACAGCGTGAACCGCCGACTGTAGTGTAGGAGAAGAACCTTAACCTAATTACAGCCACATTGTGAGCACCCTTCTGCATTTTTTTTACTGAGTCTCAACCAAGGACGCCTGGGAGAAGTGTTAAAGAATGTGTCACTGAGCTTTCTCTTAGTATATATGGAGAGGACTCGTATGCCTGCTAATGAACACTAGGGCCAAATAGCCTGCTCGCTGCGGTAAACAGAGTATGAAATGGGTCTGACGCCAGAGGCTTAATATTGATAATGGTCAAAAACACCCACTGCTAAAAGAGGCTTGGCTCTGGATAAACGCCCGTCAGTTGAATTAAAAGGCCTACTTTGTTTTTCTTTACACCAATTATCAGCAGAACATTTCCATTTGGGGTTTCTACTTAATGGGTTGTTCTAAAATCTATGGATGCTGCCTCCATTTAGCCATTGGTGCAGTTAATGGGTGAATCTTTATAATTGGCTCCACAAGCTTCTTTAGCTGGACCAGGTATGGATTTTGCCCCTCAGGGCTTTGAAATTGATTTAGCTTAATTTGTCATCCGCAGAAAACCACATAGAAAGGAAGAAGAGGGAAAAAGGGCAAAATGAATGTGGAAATGATCTTGTTTATTTTAATCCTAAAATACAGGTGGAAAATATATACAACAACACATAATATATACTTAATAAATAATGATAATACACACTAATATGTTTAATATCTACACTTAATATGTGCTAAAATTTGAACTCAACCATCCCAGCCTGTATATTTATTATATTTGGCTTTTTTACGGTTTACAATCATTAGACATTACTCGGGTGTAATATTAGTATAGAGTAAACTGTAATATCTGTACTTCCTATGTGTGAAAATGTGAGTTCAGCCATCCAGCCTGTTTATTTATTATATTTTGCTTTTTCTTAACTTATGATATTGCTTCGTGTTTTCTAATGATGCCTCTTGTTTGGCACTATCTCCTTTGATCTGCAACAATGCTAAATTCCCTACTGTGGAGACTAATAAAGGATTATCCTAAAAAAGGGTGTTGTGATAATGAACTACAACAGTGTTGGTGAGATAGATGGTTGGTTTGTGCTGTTGGGGTGCTCCAATTATGTGTTTTGGGCGTTCTGTTTTTGTATCACAGTTTTGTTTTATTTGAAAATTCAAACAGATCAGTGACAAATCACCAGATTCATACAGGTACTTGGTAACAACTTAGTGTCCTCAATACATCCATTTCAAAGCAGTTTCTTTGAAAAATTTAAAGTAGACTCAACTACTCGTTTCATTCCTGTCATCTGGCACTCATCTAAATTTATGTCTTGCATCTGAGCAATGTACGATGGTAGTTATGGTGGGTTTGAAGCTAATTTGAGTCCACTTTATCGGGTATAATATTTCTTAGACACACACACACACTACACACTAACAAGAATGACATAGTGTGTCTGAAATCATTCACTGGAACATATATACTGGCTATACACTAAACAGTGAATGATTTCAGACACAGTCATGGAAACTCCACACAGACATGGCTAAAAATCAAACTGCAGGTCAGTTAGTGTTAACCACTGACCCGTCATGCTGCCTCCCTTCCTGCTTCTCAGTTTCTGCCTATGCATAAAAAAGAGCTCAAACAGAGCAACAACAAGTGGGAGCTAAATAGGCCAGATGGCAAAGAAGCCTGACAGACCAAAATGAGGATATGACCTGGTTTCTAAATCATGGATTAACTAATAATTTGAAGGTTTGTAGCTAAAATCTCAAAAGACTGCAAAGAAAGCCAAATAAAATATTTAGACCTTTCACTTTCTCTTCAATAATCTGCAACAATGAAAAGGCAGCTGTAGCTGGCCTTAAAACGACATGTACGTCTGTAAACTGATCTCTGCTCACTGGCTGGTGACAGCTCATTCAAAGTGTCTTTGCAATATGATCCATACCTGTTCCTGCTTGCACAACTACTTTGCCGATAGTTTTCAAAATAGTGTTTGTTTGTTGAAGCAGTAGTATGAGCTGACACTCTGAAAAATATTCAAATATATCTGTGATCCTACCACAGCTAGAGGGCTTTCTTTCAATGCTGTATTTATTCAACAACAAGGAATAATATAATAATAATCTGCCCATAATAATTATGCACAGTTTGGAGTCCAAAGCTCATGTATGGACATAAACATCTCTGTGTGTTCAACAAAACACAAGTTACCACCATAAAACAAACAGTTATAGCAGGCATGCTTCGGGCTTTCTAATTTGAGCGTGCGTGGGTGTGTTTGTTGGCCTGAGGCTGATAATACAGTAAAACTTGTCGACCTATTTCACCTTTGCCTCACAGTGCCGCAGTGCCAAACAAACAGTGTGGCTCTGACAGTGTGTGAGTGGCGATCGGTCTAAAACACAGACTTTTAACTGTATCTTTAGTAACGATTACCAAGGCCAAATCTGTGCAAAGTCTGGCCTTGAGAGTGAAACAGTTTTTATAGAGGAGGTTCTGTTTGGTAAATGCAGCTGTAAAAGTTAATATTTATAGTGATGATGAATCACTTGATAATTATTAAGAAGGTCAAGCATTTTTCAGTAAATGATGCTTTCATTTTCACATGAAGTGAGGAGTGCGTTGGTGTCAGCTGTAGCTATATCAGCAGTTAATGGGTTTAGTTTTCCAAAAACTCTTAAACAACACAGACTCTTCATATTGTTCTTTTAGTTTACTGCTCATTGCTACATCACTGGCTTACTAACCCCCACATATGCCTGAATACAGCCTGAGATCCTCCTGTAGAGGTCTGTTAGATATTCCTAGGTCAAGGCTAGAAACCAGAGGAGACCGAGCCTTTGGTGTCACGGCCCCATGACTCTGGAATGACCTGCTGCAGAGGATCAGGCAGGGTAGCTCTGTTTCATCTTTCAAATCTCTCTTTTTCACAACTGCGTTTAATTTTCTGCGACTTGTTTTCCCTGTGTTTTAGTAATTCATACCTCACTTGTCAGTTTTACTGCATCAATTCTACTTTTAATTATTATTTATCTGGTAATTTCTCTTGCTTCTATGTCTTGATAAAGTGCTGTTTAACTTCTTGTTGAAAAGGGCTATACAAATAAAGTTATTATTGTCACAGCCACCATTTTGTAAGTCCTTGTCCACACAAATATTCACAAGCATCTTCTACTCCTCTAATGTCCTTGTTGGGGCATTACTCCTTTCATTACAGCTGCTTTTATGATTGTTGACTTGTGATTTAGTAAAATCTAGTTTCTCTATGATCAACTTACTGCTAACCATGCTTGCCATCACACAAGCTGTCTGGAGCCAATGTGTCCGTATGTAACATAAAGTTAACTACTGAATTGAATTACTGGGCTAACTGTTAAATATTTATTCGTTTTAGCTGTACTCTTGTGGACACTGTGTTTATGTTTACTAGATTGAGTACTGTGTTGTTCTTCCCATAAGAACTTAATGTTGATATTTCAGTGGCGATACTTCTTCCAGGCATAAAGACAGAAATAATTTGACAGCAGTCTATACTTCTGTGAATCCCGTTGCCTTTATCCTACTAACTAACTTATTTTTTACAATACTTCATCTGTCATTTAATTTGTTTCCCACTTGCTTCCAGTAGAAACCTCAAAGGAACTCTGCTGCCATCAACCTTTATTGAAGGTGTGTTTAGCTTGGTGCATAGCTCTGCACTGATACACATAGTTAGAGCAGTGGAGATAGTGTTACCGTCTTGGTTAAAAGGTTTAAGTAACTTCAGGTATTTGAATACATGCCCAAGCTTTAGTTACATACATCTCGGCTTAAAGCAAAGCTTTTTAACTGAGCAGTGAGGGAAGCAAACATCCCTCATCAGCGGACATTTTTACCCTCCTGAGCTTATCTTGCTGTCAGTCAGCATTTCTTTTATCTCTACAGTGACACTGGTGTTGATATGTTTACTGCATTTATGGCATCAGATCTTTGTTTACAACCGCAGTTGAAAAAACCACAGCGCGGTAATATCTGTTTTTGTTGTCAAACTGAAACCAACCTCATAAAAATTACTCATCGTTTTATCACATACACACATGTGAATATACAGAATTTACTTTGTTAAATGTAGCTCTTAAATTGACCTTGATAAAAATAATAATAATGAAGCCAGAGCTCCATTACTATATGGACAAACAGGAAGTTTCTAAGCCATAATTATAATCAAATTTATGACCCAATGCAGCTTTTGTGGCAGGGTCCATCTGTAATAATACCACAACACAGTTGGAATGGCATACCACAGCCCCAGTTTGTCTCTCGCTACATATAAGTGTGTTGTTGTTTCCTGCAGCAGATTGCCTTTATCAAATCACGTCACGTGACCAGGCATCGAGGCCACATGCATCAGAGGCTGTCTGCAGGATGACCTCAGGCTAATCAGCAACGCCAAGGCAATGCAGCAGATAAGAAAGCAGGAAGTATGTGTGGAAAGAGTGAGAAATATAGAGACTGTAGTAAACTGTTTGGCCATCTCCTTTATACAACCACAATTAATCACAGCACTTAGTGACAGTATCCAACTGTCATTTTCTGTACCTTCTTTTTCCTTTGCCTCGCCTTTGGAGTGTTGGTGGAGGATTTGTTCAGAAGCTCTGCATTTTGTGGTGGGGTCTTTTGTCCAGCCTTGGGAAAAGTAAGAAGAGCAAATGCAATATGAAATGATGAAGATATAAAGTGCAAAGAAACATCACTTATAAAACAGTTCATAGACACTTGAAGGTCTAGTGTGTAGGATTTAGGAGGATATATTGACAGAAATGGAATAGAATATTCTTAACTAGGGTAAACTCTGTAACTAATCACCAGAAAATGAGAAATGTTGTGTTTCCATTACCTAAGAATGAGCCATTTAAATCCTTATTAGGGCTGGGTGATACGGGAAAAATTAAATATTACCATGTTTTTGATCAAATACCTCAGTATCAGCATTGCTGCAACATTATGAATTGACTACTGGTGCTTTCACAAAATATTTATATAACGAGCTCTTTGATAGAAAATCACCAGTAATGTGGATATAATGCCTTAGTGGGTAAAGGCAAAAACAGTCATCGAGAAAATATCAATACATTGTCCAGCCCTAATCTACATATGGAGCAGGTCCTCTTTCACCATGTTGTTTTATAGTAGCCCAGACAAACAAAACACTGGCTCTAGATAAGGCCACTGGTGTTTTCGCGTCGGTGACCATAGCTCTTCCACTCACTTAGCACATGGGAGATGTTTCAGTTTCTCGCAACCTCAATACTAGTTGCCGCTAAATCCTACAAACTAGACATTTAAATGTACAATAATGCATTTAATAGCATTTTAAACAATCCTGGAAAACTGAGTGCATGAAATAATGTTTGGCTGTGATATAATGTCATGATAATCATGGATTAAAAACCTAAAGCAGTTACTGTATTACATATTCTCATTGAAATCTGACATGCTACAGTAATATGCTACATTAACAATACAAATACTCCTGCAGTGCACTCAAAGTTTTATCTAGAACAGACGAACCTTTTTCAAACCTTTTTCAAATGCACATCTTAAAAGTGCTTATTCTAAAAACTCCTATCCTGGAACAAATGATAATTTATCAGTACTATCACCTGCATATTATTATAAAGGTCATCATCTATTCACACTGAGTGACCTGGTTACCATTGTCGTCGGTAAGCACAAGTCAGCTGACACTGATAACATCTTTAAACCTCACAGAAACCTGCACAGACGCACACAGAATTGGCTCTGAAAACAGCTTTTCCAAAACATGCCCATGTTATGTTAATCACGTCACACAGATCACATGGGTGGTGTTAAAAAGGACTATGTGAGGGAATTTGAATGGCTCATGCAAGTTTGACCCGGGAATGTCACGCATAAACAGGCACAGTGCATACACAGCTCACAGACTCAGACAAAGACTGCCATAACAGGTACACTGAGGAGCATTAATGCATAGACAAAGGTGCACACATGGTGTTGTAAAGCTGATCACACACCTTTGTTGCAGGAGCTGTTGTTGGTGTGTCTGCATTGAGGTGGCTGGGTGACCTCTTTGTGTCTGCATCTGTCACGTGTGCCTCCTGAGACTAGAGAGAGGACAGAAGAAGATGGTCACATTTTGAATTCACATCTAACATACAGTAGAGTAAGAAAAGGAGCAACAGATCATGTTTAAGAGAGGCCAGGAAGCTTTGTTCTCTCATAACAGCAGCTATGAAACATGAGGGAGTCATTTTAGAAGAACTCTTGGGTATGTGTGCTCTACTTTTGCTTTTCTTCTGTGAGCCTTCACAACATGGTTCAAACACATACACTATGATAAACACTTCCATGCTCTCCTCCTGCTAATGAGCATTTTGTGACCAAGTGAAAAGGCAACACCGGTGATCACATGTGCTGCGCTCAAAGGCATTAACAGGAAGGTCAGGAGGCGAGGGGCCTCAGTAGGCCATGCGTGCCTGTGCATATGCATTAGTGTTTATGTGTGAGTGTATGTGTGCATGTTTGTGTGTAAGACAATCTCATTCTGACTGAGGGTTTCCCATGGGTCAGCGGGGTCTCATGTGGCTGTGCCCTTACAGGTATTCACAACACAGCACAGACATTTGGAAATGTTATCTGCAAAAATGACACCATATCTGCACTATGTCGATTTTATTTTATAGCTACTAGGAATCTGGACGTTTGCATTTTGTGAGCTCACGTTACAAGTGATGATCACTTAATTTCTTAAATATTAACATCTTCAGCAGTTTTATTTTGCTTGGTAAGCTTAGTGTCACATGGGAACCAGATACTATGTTTGATGATGTTAAAAATGGTAAGAAGGGTACCCTGAGAGAAGAGGTGATAGGTCAAAGACACAGGGAGCTAAATCCCAATGGCATCAGATGGCCTGTGTCACGTTTTTTGCAAATAACACAGTCATCAATCAACTATCAAGTGTCAAAGTTTTACAGTTCTGCTCGTGAGATGATAGTTAGGGTGCATTCTCACCAGGATAGTCCGGGGGACTCAGTTCAATTGGGCGGGAAATGCCAAAAAATTTCACGCCTTCATTTGGTTAGGTTCACTTTCACACTGCACTTTTTAGAGCGGACCAAGCCGCCTGGACAACGTCACGCAGTTACAACAGCTGCTCGTTTGGGGGCGGTATTGCCTGAGACGACCACACTGCAGCTATACTAGAGCAGTAAATAGTCCCTGAATTTCACTTTTTTTTTTTTTTACTGGACTGGAACAAACTTAAATTTATTGTGATTTTATGCACTGACTTCGTGCCTTCCGAATAAAAACAATGCAGTCTGAAGAAATCAAATATGTCGTGCTAACTAAGTGCTAAGTTAGTGTCTCTCTGTTTGCACTGTGACACCATAAAGCACACAGCTTTGATTTCTGACCTCTCTGTTGTGTTTACATGAGGTCCCTCTAGGTGAAAAATTTGATGTTTGATATTTTTACAGGGCTGTAGATGGCATTAAAGACACTCATACCATGTGGATGATTTTTCAAGGGATCAGGGAGATTTAGAAACATTTATTATACATTGGTGGATAGTTTATAGGCTAATGTCAGTATCTTTAAATAATTCTAATTGGACTATTTTAAAAAAAATAAAAATAAAATAAAAATAAAAAATATGAACAGATTCATTATTTCGCCCCACAAGATATTCACTTTTTGGGAAGAGAATTTTCAGATAAATTTAAGAATTAAGTGTTCCTACTTTTGATGCTGAATAAACCATTTTTCAAAAACATTGAAAACTGAAAACACAGCTGTTTTTTTTTAGCTTGTGTAAAAACTGATAATTTTCCAATACACAATTTTCACAGGGCAGACCCTCAATTTTGGAAATATGTTCTGATAAAAAAAAAAAAAAAAAGGGTTAAAAAAATCTAAATAAACAACAGATACTGCATTGAAAATAAATAAGAACCAAAATATAACTACACAACTCTTTATGTATTTTAAGAAATATAGCATGCTTTGACTTCAGACTTTAATAACTTTAAAAAACGGATGTTGTGCTGCTTGGTTTGCTTCTTGCAGGCACATTTCTCAGCTAGCTACAGATGCAGCAGCAAGACGCTGCCAGGAAAACCAGCAGACCGGTTAAACTAGCTAATCAATAAAGACATCAGCCATCGAAGCAGCAAATATAAATCAACATTCAGAGACCCGGAACAGCCACCTGTGGAGGAGTCGTCCCCTGTGAGGCTGCGCTATAAGATCAATAGTTGAGTCAATTTTATATAAGCCTGTAATTTTATACGATTGCTTCTCCAATAGATGGGCAGAGGGTGAGGTCGCAGGCCAGAGAAAAACTCATACCGTTTCAAGAGCGTGGGCACAGCATGTGACAGTAGCTGTCTTACCAGCTGCACTACATTGTGCTGACCACCAACACAGATCTATTTCATATAAACATTAGCATCTGGTGTTCCTCTGAGTATACAACACCTTGACAGTAATAAGGGTTGACAGTTCTTCTGCGCAGCCTCCTCCATCTGTGGTGGTCTCAAATATGTTGTTGTAGCTCTGGATGAGCTTGACCATGATCTTGTTACAGATATTCTGGTCCTTCATTGCTTCGAAACCAGGAGCCACACTGGAGAGGAGGAAAAGGAAAAACAAAAATTAAAGCAAACACTTCAGATGTCATCAATCTTTATACACATGACAGTAGCATTTTAAACTAATTATATCTAAATTAAATTAGCAGTAAAAAAAATAAGTGGAGAATGTGTTAATTAACAATTCTTTCTTTGCAGCATTGAAATAATTCAACAGTGAATTTGATACAGAAATTAAAAGTTAGTCATAAATTTGACTGACAAAGAAGAATTCAGCTGCCCTGATGTGTCCCTGTCTTTCTCTTGTGTCACCCTGTGTTCAACTCCTCTTGCCTTCCATGTCCCCAGTTTGACCCTGCATACATGTGTGAGTGTGTGTGTGTGTGTTTGTCTCATTCTTATCCCGGACAACCTGGACCCAGTGTAGTGACTTTAAACATAACAAAATGTCTAAACAAGCCACTGAGGGTTGAACGGGTGAACTTGTTCCGGACACATGTTCTGGGCTAAGAATAAACCAATGTCCAGTGCGTGTTATCTATATGGATATGGCAGTGTATCCCGTTCCATTCCAATGCTTAATGCTTTTCAACATGCTTCTACAACATAGTCAAAAACTGTTTGCTTCCCCTTCCACACACCTGATTCCCATTACCTGGAGCTTACCTATACGTACTTCACACATGAATGCTCCACCCTGAGTTCAATTTTATAACTGCATCTGTATATTTATCTTTATGTTGTGTTTAGATAGGGATGAAATAAACTAACAAAAACTATATTATGGCTCCAACACCCAGCCTTCCTACACACCTGTCTGCAATCAGTTCATCACTTCTCACGCTCATCAACTCACAGCTTACCCAGATTCCCTCCCACTCATCACCAGATCACTGTTCCAGTCTCAGGTAGCCATGCTCAGGCCAAGCTCATGTATCTTTGAGAACAGTTTTCCTTCAGCATTAATGCTTGGTTGTTTCTTGTACCCGTCTACCCGCCACACCCCTCTCCAAACCACTTGTTCCCTCTGCCGTCTCCAGTCACCCCTTCTCTTCAACCCTATAGTACTATCACCATACACCTGTTAAACTTCACCTGCATCTTTGTCTGTGATCTGCGCTCGAGTCCACTCACAAACCAACCTGACACACTGAGTATGAGTAAGCCTATCACGGTAACTACTTTTAGTGTTGCTGTCATTTTAAAACCATTTTATGCCAGTGATATCATCATAATATAATAGCATAATGATGCAAATACAATCTTTCAAAGAGCAATGAACTTTAATTCATACAAATTTTCAGACACTGGAATTGAAATGTAAAAAAACTATTAAAATATCCTGAATAAATAAAATAAATGTGTGTCTGTATTTGTGTCTGTTCCATGGTGAAACTACAAGCGCAGATTGGAGGACAGAAGCAGTGACAATAGAAGTGCCTTAGCAGTTTTTTTAAATGTTTTTGTGTTTTTTTTCTGCGGCCAGGTCCTTTAATGGGTGTGAAAATCCTGCTGTTAATTCTTGCATCATGTTGTCTAAAATGTCAGTGTCATTCTCATGTAAACAAACACACAGGGCAATATTGTTTATATGGATATATACATATGTATCGACATGACCTTGATCATTTTTACTGATCTCAATATGTCAATAACATCATTACCGTGACTGGCCGAGATGACTGATGCTGCTGAACAGCTGGGTGATACGTACACTGGTCTGTAAGCCTAATTATATAACTTCAGCACACACACATGCACGTAAAGCCTCTGATGAAGAGAACAGCTTGTACAGTATGAAAGAGTACCCACTACAGTTGCTTCTTCTCTATTCCTTCTAGTAAGACCTGATCTTTTTCCCTGCAGCGTTCCCCACCCTTGACATCCCAGTTTATTACTGGAAGATGCCCGCCAGTAAACAGTCTGGAGAACAGTAGCTGTGGGTCAAAATGTACAAGTATGATTTGAAACTCACTGCCTAGTAAACCCATCATAAATAGACCAGTGAGATCAGAGGTACTTAGTTCAGCAGCTGCAGGGATACAGAGCCACTGATGCATCACTTATTTATGAACAGTGAGAACACAATGAAATCGTTTCCTATATGTCACAGAAAATTTACCTTATATGTGGTCACTAGACTTATCCAGGGTTGGTGACCTATAGTGTGTGATGTTTGGTTGATGTGATGAAAAGTCAAACATCTGGCGCAGTACTTTAAATACAGGAGTCTGACACAATGTAAAGACGCATATTAATGAAACATGTAGGTGTAATGTAATGTGATGTAATGTAAGCATCCCTGGGAGGCTTTTACAATGTCATATATTATCTTCTCTAAATGAGCTAGAGCACCACCTGTTGGCTGAATATTTGGACACAGGCAGAGACCAGTACAGTGAGAAGCAGCAATGTGCTCAATATGTACTCAATATGTGTTTCTATTTCTAAATTTGCTTTTTTTCTTCTTAATTAACTTGCGTAGGTGTTTCCTCAACATTGGTTGTACTGCAAATTTAAAAGATTTTCTTCCATAGTGGAATATGGGCTGAGCCATTTATTTCGTATCACATAACAACATACAAAAAGGCTTTTTTTTGTCTTTCATTACTGACAAAATTTCCAAAAACACCCACAATGTTTATTGGTTAAACCTGACTTGTGGTTCATAATCTTTCTCATCAGGTACTGCATGTTATAAGAGTGCGATCATCTTATCTGTCCTACTGCTCTGACATAGGAAACCAATGTTTAATATCTGACTCACTGAACAGAAATAGAGGAAAGGTGATTGAATCTTTCAGCTTTAGCTAGCAGGACTGTCTGCATGCCTGTTTGTTTTTTTTTTCAGACTAAGCCTCGTTGTCTTCGCTGTTATTTAAAGACTGTGACAAACACGCCTAGTAAAGGTCACAGTAAAAACACTAAACTTGCCAAAACCTTCAGGAATGTCAGTTATGTTCTTCAAGGATATGAACACACTAAAGGAGGCCTGTAAACAGTTGCAACAACAGTTGTCTCCTGTGCCCTTGAGTGTATATCATTTAAAACAATGTCAGACTGAGATATTAATTCAACTCTCGCCCAATAATTGGAAATTGGATTTTACGTGTGATTAAGACACAAATATGAAGGCCTTACACTTTGACTGAAACACATTTAACTTTTTAAAATGACTATACTCAATCCAATATGTTAGATTTCTTACTGTGTTATTGTGTTTTTTGGGTCCACATCTTAACTACTTTGGATCACTTTTATCAACCTAATTTCCAGCAGCGTGAGGTAGAAGTTCTCAGCAAAAAAGCTCTGATAAACCAACTGTATGCTACCTGGAGTCTCATTTATAAAACAGTGTGTAAGATCCATACTAAAACTGTACTATGGACAAAAGCCAAAAATGGCATGTGCCAAAAATTATTTGAACATTTCTACAATCTGGCTTCCACCCCACCATCTGTGTCGCCAATTTCCCATCTTCAAAATGTTGGTAAGCATAGGTCAAAGTTTCTCCCATCAAGTCTGTTTTTATAGATCACAACTTTTGGTGTGGGAAGTGGAATATGCCTCTTTCAGGACTTGTTCTGCGTGTACACAATGTTTATAAATGAGTAAGCTGGTGAACACAGTGTAGCATTTAGCAGCTAAAGAGCAAGATATTTCCCTTCTGAGTTGGTCGAGACCAAAACCGAGCTAAAAAAAAAATGAATATTGGACTTCAAGAAGTGTTTCACTGCTAGAAAGATTGTATTTTCATGAAACTCGGCTGTCTATGCAGTAAAAAGGGGCAAAT
>JAPZEB010000020.1:3487597-3498031 GCA_029783705.1 Chaetodon striatus
TGCTCCTTCTCTGACGATTTGAGAGAATTTGGCTCTCCTCTGCCTGGCTTAACAATGCTGTCTATGGCCATGTGTAAATCTGTCCTAAAACCACCTTAACCGTTCGTTTTCAAACTCACCGAGTGGTCGGAGGTGTTCATTGATGTTCCACTATAAAAATCGCAGCAAACTGTGGTTTCCATGATGATTTATTTGACATTTTGTCCTTCCATAGATTTTCTAAACATCCGTTCACAAAGTCTCACACGACTCGTGCAGTATAATCCAAGTCTCATTTATCCATTCGTATGCGCAGTTCTTCCCAAATACATGCATTTTCACTAAAACCTTACAATATAAAACACTTAAAACTGTGCTCAAGCAGAGGTCATATGCATGCACGTGCTCAGGCAGGCTACTTGGCCATGAGACTGACATGTAATGATGCATTTTAAATCGTAATAAATTTTTGTGAAAACGCATGCATTTGGGGAGAACTGAGTATACAACTATATAAATGAGACTTGGATTATACCGAATTTTTGGATTCTGCATTCACCATGTGAGAAAAACAAGGTAAGGCACCATGCAGTGGTTACTGCAGTGACACACATGGTCAATTTAAGGATTAAGTATTCCTTTGAAAAGAAAAAGTGTTAATGTACACATTACGTCATGGCTCACCCAATGTGTTGTAATCATCTGAGATGACCAGTTTGTCCTCCTTGCATTGTCCAGTCTCTCCTGTGATGGCCATATCAGTGATCTGCAGTTTGACCAGGAATCCTTTGGGCACAGATATCTTCCAGGAGCTCCTCAGATGAGCAGGATATGGATTTGGGAAACCCACGGACTGGATCACTCCTTTACGGCCCTCAAGGATTACTGGTCCACCTCCTGCCCAATACCAGACAACAAAAGCTGTGTTTTCTGTGCGTCTGAGCTCTAGTTAACACAGTTTACTCTGTGTCCTTTCTTTTTTCAACTGATGAGGACCAGCTTGCTTTGATACAAAATTGCCCCATGAACAGGTTCATCATGTAGTACCCTAATTGGCCACTGGAGAGAACTGGTCTGTCTGCCAATTGCTTTAGTATAGTGATGAATAGATAAACCTCAAGGGGGATCTCCCCACTCCTACACACAGAGCCACTTGCATTCATCCTTATTTGGGAGCTGTCACTTGATTAGAGCTGCAGGGAAAACTGCACGGGGAGGCATTACAGTTATGTAATGTGTATCAACAAGCTCTCATTGGCTGGGAAACAACCCTCATAGATCATGTGAGCAAATAGATAATGATATTATAGTTTATTGTGCATCAAGAGATAATTGATTTAGTCTGTCTGATAAATAGCTCTGAAGTCAGCTGGAAAAATGAAGGTCGTGATGGACGATTTTCTTGGGATGCTCGAGCAGCAACATCGATAGTGATGCTGTTCTTTGGTAGTAAGGCAGTGAAATATATCTGAGAGAGGTGGGACCAATTGGGACTGAGCAAGACTCAAGTCCCAAGTCAAATCCTAAGTCCTAAAGCTATTTTAAAATTTTTAATTGTTGTTTGTTAAAACAACTGGACCAGAACGGGACCAGAACACCACTCTGGCAGGTGAAAGCTGGTGGTTGTTGAACCCATCCATCATCGCTCCCGCCTGCCCTACTCGGCCTTTCAACACCTTAACTTTTGTTCTTGTCCAAGTCGAGTAGCAAGTCATTACTGAATATGTCAAGTCAATTCTAAAGTCATCTGATTTGTGATTCAAGTCTGACTCGAGTTATGTGACTTGAGTCCATACTTCTGATATCTGATGTACATTAAAAATAAAATCTCAAGACAGAGAAGTGAGGTTTGTTAGTTGAAAAAGTAAATTGCGTAAATATGGATCCCAGCTTACAGGTTTATGTTAAGTGTACCAGAGAAAAAAATTTAAGAGAAAAGTTCAGAGCGAATGCTTACCAGAAGTTGTTGGAGGCTGAGAGGTTCGTGTGGTGGCTGTTTGTGTGGTGGGTCTGGGTGTGGTGGGACTGGGTGTGACAGGTGGAAGGCTGGACTTGGTATAAGTCGCGCTGAATCCTTTAGAATTCAAAGTGTTGTCCGATTTGAAGCGGACCACCATCGTGTTGCCACTGGACTCCACTGGACTTGGCATCTTGCCCCCGCAGAATTTACCTTTGATGAATTTTACAAGTGTTAAAAAGTGAATAACAAAATAAGAGGCTTGTGCAATAACAACAACATCCCCAAATTTTTATTCAGACTATTTACAACTAATCAATGCTGCTTTAACAATGAAGTCCGAGCAGACATTCATTAAGTTTAAAATAGACTCCAGAACCTCTGTCCATTGTACAACTTCTCAAACTTTTAATTGAGCTCATCTTTTATTCATGGACACACATAGTTGACATTGCTAATGTAGAACAAAGGCCACAGTCTGTTCTGAAATTCTTTGCATTACAATAACACACCCAGCTTTGACATAATCTGTCCTGATGTGTGAAAATATTGTGGTATATTTTAAAACCTCTGCAAATCTCAAACATGCAAATCATATTTATTATTCTCAGAGGGTTTTCCTCTTGTAATCCTCACTGCACACTGGACACATGTATCATGTCATGCTTACTGAATGAAGAGGAGCCGGCCTCATGGCCATCGTAGACCTGAACAAAGTATCCACAGACCTCAGGGACCAGGTCAAAGGTAGTAAATGTCAGTCGAACCTTCTCGCCTTCAGGCACCGTGATCCTCCACTGATCCAACACAAAAAACAAAGGACACACCTATTATTTGTATCAGCATACAAACAATTTTCCCCTTTAAAACTCATGGTTGCAACACAGGCTGCATTTTGACACACTCTCACTCATAACTAATTTTATCACTGACTCTGCTCTTGTTTGGACAGGTGGCAACCTGTCAAGCTGAAGCAAAGAAAGATGAAATCGTGATGACAGCCAAATGACACCATATGACTCCACATCCAAACCCAGCGTGCAAACCCTGACATCAAAATTGACTCTGATTTAATTAGATGCATTAATCATCGATCAAGACCAGAAATGCTGTCAGGACGACTGCGCTGAGATCCATAGCTAATGGATTTACTTTGAAATGCTAATCGGAAATCTTTAGGTTTGTTTAGGACCATGAGCTAATCAATACTAAAACACTATGGTAAATGTAATATGGTATGGTTTAATATTCAGGGCGTCTTCTTAGTATTGAGTTGCAGTTAATTCGTACAATCCACACAACTAAATTCTCCGATAGAAAAAAGAAACAAACCCCTGTAACTCATCTGTTTCTCGCTCTAAACTGATCCTCCTTTGTGATCAGTAGATGTAATTAGCACTGATTTATAAATGTCAGCTCAAACCTGAATTTACCTCATCGCTGGACCTCATTAAAGGCACAATCCAAATGATAGACAAATGGCAGCCATTAAATTAAATTAAATTAAAAATATTGCAACCTGTGTTTTTTAATTGACTGACTAATCTTTCAATCCAGAGATTAAGAGTAACAATTAAAAAAATATGTAATTCCTTTACATATTGTATATAAGCAAATACACCGAATTTGCTAAAACAGACACATTTTGCACATTGCTAAAATAAATTAAATACTTATGACCCTATAAAGGCCTATCCTCTTCTATTAACAATTTCTACCAGTGTCTTCATATTAAAGGTATGCTACACAGACATTGTCGGTTATTATTAGTAGACAATATTGCCAGCGAAAGTAAACGTGAAATCAGTGTCATTACACTAACGCTGGGGACACTGCCCAAGTGGTGTCTTTTGATGGCCTGGGAGTGAGACAAGGCTGGAATGGAAAGAACATTAAAATGTCCCATACTAAAAAAAAAGAAAAGAAAAAACTCAAAACAATTAGCTGAAAGAAGTTAAAATAATCTATAGAGCTGAGAGGATCTGCAGAACGAGGTGATAATTCTTTGTGGATTTGCCACTATTATCGACCCCTGTCACATACATGAAGTCAGGGATCAATAATGTAATGTAAAAACATAAACATGACAGCTTTAAGAGAAATATTGGTCACACAATAGTTCCTCTAATGCTCCTGGTAATGTATATTCTGTTAAATATTTATTAACAGTCTCAGTCTCTCAACACTGTGCAGTTTGATGTACGACAACCTGACAACCTCAGATAAAGGTCAGCAGTGCTTCCTCAGATGTAAAAAAAAACCCAAACATAAATAAATGTTACCATGTGGCCGTCACATTTGCTTTTATTGCGTCTCCTCGTTGTGTACCTGCTGTAAGTGTGTACCTGGTATAGTGCTCCATGTGGGTAGTTCTGCTCTGGGAAGCCGGGGGTCATCAGATCCCCCTGGTCACCTTGGAGAAAGCCACCGGCTCCGGCTATTTCTGTCAGCAGGGATGGAGGGCACTTTAGCTCCACAAGCACCTCAAGGATACCTGCAATACACCCTCCATCCCCACCTACCCACCCCCTTTTTCATTTCCCTTCTCCTAACCCTCTCTTCATCTAGCATCCATTTCTATAACATTTACTTTCTAGGTCAATCATATACTTATACGACAGACATCCAACATTATGTCAGAGCCAAGGCAATTTTCTTGCTGAAATGGATTTCCACTCATCTTCTTACCTGGTGCGAGCGCTGGAACCACGGCTTTGTAATGAGCCTTGAATCCTTGGTCTGTTTTTCTGTCATTGGTGTCGAAGTACACCGTCAGGCGGTTTGTGAGTGACACCACCGGCTTTGGTTTGTTGTAGCCACAGTATTTGCCTACAAACACCAAACAAATCAGGTACAAAGACACAGCACAATTATGCACAACTTTATTGATAATGCAATGAAAAGACAGGTTCATCATCAAAACAGAATTCAACAGAAAGATTATGGAGCTGCTCATTTCAGTGTTGAAGAGCCCTGATGCCCCCCCTGACCAGAGGTAGAAGGTGATAGGTAGTTAGGTTGTTGTTATAAGAAAATCACAAACCACAAAATGATGACAAAGACACACTAAATGACCACAACAAGACACAAAATGACCACAAAGACACATGAAATGACCGCAACAAGACACAAATTGACCATGAAGAGAAAGAAAACGACCCAAAAGAGACACGAAATGACCACAACTAGATTCAAAATAACCACACTTACACACAAAATGTCCTCTAAGAGACACAAAATGGCCACAAAGATGCACAAAATGACCATAATGAGACACAAAATGTCCTTTTAAGACACAAAATGTCCTCTAAGCGACACAAAATGACCACAGCAACACACAAAATGACCACAGCAACACACAAAATGACCACAACAAGACATAAAATGACCACGTGATACAAAATGACCACAACAAGACATAAAATGACCACGTGATACAAAATGACCACAACAAGACACAAAATGACCACGTGATACAAAATGACCATGACAAGACACAAGATGACCATAATGAGACACAAAATGACCATGTGACACAAAATGACCACAATGAAACACAAAACGACCACAACAAGATACAAAATATCCTCTAAGCGACAAGCGAATGACCGTAGCAACACACAAAATGACCACAATGAGACACAAATAGACCATGTGATACAAAATGACCACGACAAGACACAAAATGACCACAAAGACCCACAAAATGCCCACAAGAAGACACAAAATGACCACATGATACAAAATGATCACAATGAGACACAAAATGACCACAGTGAGACACAAAATGACCACAGTGAGACACATAATGACCACAATGAGACACAAAATGACCACAGTTAGACACATAATGACCACAGTGAGACACAGAATGTCATTTTAAAGGCACAAAACGACTGCAAAGATTCACAGAGCTATTTTACTCATTTCTGAAATGTGCTCCTCTTATTTGAATCAGTGCTCCAGCCTGGTTAACTTGCCTCTAAGTAACTGACAGAGATCAGAAAATACACGATCCGTGATCAAAATTGAAATCAAAGATGTGTGTGAGCCCAGTACGCTGCTTTAAACTCTGCAGCCGGGGTGGAGAACCAGCGGAGTGTTATTGTAAGTAGAGCGGTGTGCAGTGGACCAGCAGGACTGTGTGGCTCACTAGCTGAGTCTGCCCATGGATGGATGGGCTGATTTGGGCATGACATCAAAGCTGCCAGTGCAGGCTGAAAGAACAGTGTTTATGTTCATGTCTGTCTGTCTGTCTGTCTGTCTGTCTGTCTGTCTGTCTATCTATCTATCTATCTATCTATCTATCTATCTATCTATCTATCTATCTATCTATCTATCTATCCACCCACCCACAAAGTAGAACATAATGCATAACGCATTAGATGAAATGTGCATTGCAAGAGATGAATAACACAAGCAGGGTGTTTCAAGATAGTAAAATAAAAATACAGTTAATTATAAAAGGAGTAAATATAAAATGTAAATGGAGGAAACATACGAATTATTTTTGAAGGCATAAGTCCATCGTCCAGCTGAAGGCGATCTTCGATAAAAGCCACCCCCAGCCGACTGAAGTTATCTACACTGGCCTGAGCCACTGCCCTGAACGGCTGTCCAGGGCTACAGGCCAGAGGAAGACAGTAGTCAGACCACTTTAGCACCTGTACACAAAACATGTTACAGATTAGCTGAGACCCCACGGTCACTGGTGAACCCACAATAAAATGTGTTGTACTATATTGTACATGCAGAAAACCATGCACAAGGTCCACTGAAATTAAACTGTTACTTAGGGAAACTAAAGCCAACTTGAAAAATGACATCATAACGACAGGATTGTAAAATCTTGTAGTTGCTGATACTTTACAGTGAATATATACTGTCTCGTAATCCGTTTTTCTGTAACGAGGTCACATTGACCTTGACCTTTGACCTTCAACCACCAAAACTGTAATCAGTTCATTCTTATGTCCAAGTGGACGTTTGTGCAAAATTTGAAAAAAAATTCCCTCAAGGTGTCCTTGAGATGTCGTGTTCACAAGAATGAGACAGATGAGGTCATAGTGAACTTGACCTTTGACCTATAATCACCAAAATCTAATGAGGTCATCATTACATCCAAGTGAGTGGTAGTTTGTGGCAAATTTGGAGAAAGAGAGATACCATGTTTATGACAATGGGACAAGCAGATGGATTAACAATTATCATTATTATTAATAATAATAATAATAATAATAATAATATAATTTTCCATATCATTAAGAATATGGTTATTGCAAAAATACCCTGAAATATTGTGATATTATTTTAGGGCCATATCGCCCATATCTAGAGTGAGTATTTAAAGCATTCAGGTAAAATGGGACGAATAAATTAAGCTACTGAAACATTTTTGAGTGATGTGAAAGCAGCAGGTTTTTGGGCTTCCAGATGCCGAGTATCAAATAACAAATATACAAGTTGTATTTTTAAAAAATGCAGTGAATAAAAGTTTGATTGTTCTGAAAATATTACTTAGTAAGCAATGTGTGGTGCATACTTTCTTATTCGATGTGTGAGGAGAATGGTAGCCCACTCTGTGTCCTGTAGCTTCTATGATGAATGAAATATTCTCTATTCGTGGACCGCAAACCAGAGAGGACCCCAACAGCACAGTCCATTTGCTGAGGTCATCACATGCCTAGGGACAGTACAGACAGCACACAGAATAAGAACTCCAAACACTGCAAGATTGTTACACACTGAGTAGTGGTTAATGACAGAAGACACCAAATGCTGTGATCAAAGGTGCAGAGTGACATCTAGTCATTAGGAAACTGTAGAGAAGCAGGGTTAGAGCACACAGTGACACAGTGAGGCAAACTGTTAGTTTGACATGTGAAACTATACCACTTATTTTGTTGCAATTCTATGCTCTTAAATTAATAATATTTTTGCTTTTTACTAATTTGTCATATTGTCAAAAATATTGTAACTGCAAAAACACCCTGAAATATAATGTTATTATTTTAGCGCTATATCACCCACATCTAGAGTGAGTACTTAAAGCATTCAGGTAAAATGGGACAAATAAATTAAGCTAAAGTTCAACATTTTTCTGAAGTGAAGTGGCAGGTTTTAGGCTTCCAGGTGCCATAAAATCATTTTCAGTAATTTTGACATTTAAAAGATAAAAGAAGAGAGAAGAAGATAACGCAGTGAGCAACAGTAGTCCAGAATTAGCCATAATTGTTACACATACACAAGCACACACACAGATGTTACATGTGGATAATTAGCACCAAGGAAACAGGCAGCAAAGAAAAGGGAGAGCATGGCGAGATCTATTTTAATGAATAGCTACAGGTTAAGTGAATGATTTAATAAATCAATAACTGAGCTGATAATTAATTTAAGCATTTAAACACATACAAATATCAGAGTCCCATTTTACCTTTCCAGCTGTCCCATTTTACATAAACATGTCATCGCAGTGAGGTCAGATGTATTTAAAGGTCCATAGTTTCTAACATATTTTTCTTGGCAACATATTTTCGGTACAGAAATATAGTTAAGAACCATAACAAGCTCTAAAAGTGACACTTGAGGCTGTCTTTAGAGTTGTAGGTGGTTTTCTTAACCCTTTGAAACCTAAAGCGCCCTTTTTTTCTTGTGCTGCTTTCAGATGCCTTTTGCAAGAATTAAAAACTTTGGCCCCGAGCAAATTGGTGCATTAACAAAAAAAATATATAGGGGAAAGAGACGCAATGAGCAACATGGTAAGAAGTGTGCCCAAATTGCAAAAAAAAAAAAAAAAAATAGAAAATTATATTGAAAAATATATAACTAATATAATAAAAAAATAATAATAATAATAAAAAAAAATAGAGAAAAAAGCTAGGGAAAAACTATATTTATTACTATTTTTACATTTTAAAATGATGTTACATAGTTATTATAATTTCAAGCACTCCTTCCACTCTGTCATTTCCTTGCTTGTGTGTTTTCAACCTTTTTCTCTTTTACTAATTTTCTTGTTTAAAATTTTCGCTATTTACCAATTTCTTGCTATTTTTTGTGTAATTTCTTCCCTCTTGCTTATTGCCTTTTTCCCATGTTTTTTTTTAAAGGTCAAGCCAGGTTGTTCAGGTTGCAAAGGTTTTAATAATCCACCAAAAAGTGTCCCACATTACCTGACCTCACCCCACCTGCATGGCAGAGCTAAGGGTGTCAGGCTCAGTCTCAGTGTCAGTCTCACAGCAGACTCCTGACTCAGGTCTGGAGAACAGTGCTGCTTTATTTATCCTTTTTGTCAATGTTCTTAGTGCAAATAATAAACTTGAGGGCTATAAATATATTTAAATGCTAATACTTATGTACTTTGGCTTATGTTAAGTGTTGAATTCAGGACTTTTACTTTTAAATGAGTGTTTCTACACCGTGGTATTACTGTGTTTACTGAGGATGTGAGTGCTTGTTGCAGTACGGTGTGGTTGTGCAGACCTAAATGACAAGTGTAAACACACAGGCCCAGGCAGTAACCAGTCACCACACACACCATCAGGTCATTCAAGGCTAAGTATCCAACCTGAGGCTCCGTGACATAGACAGCCTTGTCTCCCAGCTGAAGAAAGACGTTGTCCTCGGGGGGAACCGGGCTGGACCGCCGGCGTCCGGCGGTGTGGCGTCCGGTCGGCGAAGCAGTGTTTGGTGTTGAGGCCGAGCTGGAGCAGAGTCTGAAGCTGAAGCTGCTGCTGTTCAGTCTGGACAGGCTGTTGCGGATCAGCACCGAGTAGCACTTGTGAAAGCGCACCCACAGATAGACGTAGCACAGCGTTATTAACATCTTAGTCGGCATACACGAAGCGGGCCATCATGACCTTTCTTCTCGCCATGTAGGCCAACGTTGGTCACGGCGGACCTCACATTACTGACGGACTTAACGCTAGCTGTCAAGCTAACATCTTACTCTATAGTCGTGCTTACGGGCTACAAACCAACCTTGGAGGTGCAGCGCCACCTACTGTACCGGAGTCTAACAGCATGCATTTGGCTCAACAAAAACCGTCAAATAAAAGGGTAAAAAAAAGCCATAACTTAGTCTTCCTAAACAAGTTGTATTCTGGATCTTAAACCGGTATTGTTAAAATATTTAAATAAATCCTTTTGCACATGTACCTCTTTATCCTTCAGCTCTAACAGACTGTTGACACTCCACTCCAATCCCACCACTGGTTTAAGGTCGTTACGAAGGCCTCCCAGCGCAGGAGTTCTGCACCTAAACTTGACACTGGATATCTCCAACACACATATCACATAAACATGACAAAAATACCAACAGACATAAGAGATTTAATGAATTTGATTTAATTTTTTCATGTAATTGTGTATTTTTTATCGTAAATGTACAGTTTGTGGAAAGTAGGCATATATTTTATAACATATTTTGTTATTTTCTATTTATTTAACCTTTATTTAGCCAGAAAAAAACTCTTTAGATTAAAAATCTCTTTTTC
>JAPZEB010000020.1:3519866-3539328 GCA_029783705.1 Chaetodon striatus
GCGTGAGTCCTCTATATTTGTCTTGTGTTTTTCTTGTTCCCTTGTTCTTTTATTTATGGGATATGTAACATCTCAGTCAAAAATTGAGTTCCAAATTTTCAATTTCCTGCATTTGGGTGAATTTTTAGGCACTGATTTGAGCCTTTTCTGCATCAATTTATGGTGTAAATATCTTACATTTTGTCATAAATTAAAGTCTTCTGCTACAATCATGCATTCATCAGGAGGCTCCAGATATTGAGAGGAAAGTGTCCCCTGCAGCCCCTCGAAATATACATTGAATGTCCAGACGGGTGTCTCCCAACTGGCAATTCAAAGCCTATAATGTAATTATATCATTAAAGACAATTAGAAGGAGACTTTAAGCCATCACCTTCTACCATATAGTATCAGAGAATAATTGGTTTCATCTCCAGGTCTAGCCTGCACTGTGTGTACTAGTCAGTCGGTTTGATTGAGACTTTTCTGCCAAGAAAAAAAAAAACAACAGCATTGATGAAAGCTTCTTTAAAGCCCACTGACAGACAACACTGCCTTCTTTGAATTCACTGTCTGGACAACATCATTAAGGTAACTTTTCAGACTTTGGAAAGCTTCCAGAGCCACAGAAGACAAAGTGTTTTCACAGGGTAAATAAAGGTCATCATGTCGACTGAACTGAACATCACGTATAGAGTGTCCGGCTCGTTCTGCCTCCTTGTTTCTCCCTCAAGCCACGTTCACACTTCCCCAAACCTGTTCATTGCCATTCTCTACCTGTCCACCAGATGCCCTCAGACTAATCCATCTGCTCCAGTCAACTGATTCCCTCATCCTCCTGCTCACCTGTTTCCATTTTCCCTCGTCAGCCCTGCAGTACACACCATTTCCACTCACTCTCTGTCAGACAGTCTGAGTTGCTTTGTTGCTTCTTGCCATTTGCTTTCAAGCCTCTGGCACCCTGTAATTTTAACTGCCTTATCTATGGAAGATGATTCTCTGCCTAACCCCTCTGGATAAGTTTGCCTGTTGGGACTGTCTTCCTGGTTTTGACCCTTGCCTGCTGTATGATTCAGTGAGCCTCTGTACCTCCATTTTTGTGATTAAATACCTGAGCTGTTCCTGTCTGCTCAGTTGTCTACATTTGGATCCTGTTCATTGACAGCTCCCTATAGCTGTTGTGGCATCAGATCAAAAGACAGTAAGAATATTTTTTTGTAGGAGGTGCATGAATTTGGAAGGATCTTAGATAATATCATCCTGCCAACAGGGACCCAGGATCAGAGTGGTTCGTTTTAGGCACAAACACATTATTTTGTTATTAATTTGGAGGTTTGGTTAGAAATTTCTTACTTACTTGTACCAAAGGTTTCCTCTGAAGAAACTGCAGTGGAGCGGCAGTAGCTCAGTCCAAAGGGACTTGGTTAGGGACCAGAGGGTTGCCAGCTCAAGTCCCCGTCCAGACCAAATATGGAGTGAGGACTAATAGCTAGAGAGGTGCTAGTTTGCCTCCTGGGCACTGCTAAGGCACTGAACCCCAACTGCTCAGGGTGCCCTGTCCATGAGTGGCCCCCTCGCTCTGACATCCCTTTATTGAATGCATGTATATGTCCTGTTTGTGCATGTCTTCTTCTTCTTCTTCTTCTTCTTCTTGGTTTAATTGTCCTGCCAGTCGTGTCATCCCTTGCCAACCCTGGTCACCAGAAGAAGACGCCCCTGTAGGTGGACAAGAGAGAGACAACCGCAGAACATATTATAACTATTATTTTTTACCTAACCTATGGTGCAATAAAAATGATTGTGTGCCATGTCTGTCAGTGCTATTCTAACTGATTTAATATCAGCATTAAGGCTCCTATGTTGACCCCTGCTAGACTCTTATTATGATCTAAGTGGTTACTTTGGGGATTCAGTTTTCAAATATAGCCCGGGTCTGGGATGTGAGCTCCTGTTGGAATGCAGTAATTGTACAGGATAGACCTCCTGCCTTTAAATGCCCAGAGGGGCTGATTAGGTGAGAAGGTAGACCGCAACTTAATTACAGTCGAGTGCACCAATGGTGAGCTACTCAGGATAGATTGCAAGCATCGCTGATATGCCAGATGACTTCTTCATATGAGGGCATATGTGCAGCCTGTGTGGAAAAAGGGACACAGCTGGTGAGAAAGAAATGCCATTTAATGATTTAAGGATGTGTGGTCTGTTGCAACCATTTTAACAGTGGCTAGACATGACACTAGGCTATATTAATGGTATAGAGTATTGGATGAAAATGAGTGGTCCATTTTTAAAACATCACTGTAATCTCTTGCATATTGGGAATCTGGCATCATCTTGTGGTTAAACTGTGAAAGGCATTTTTTTGGCTAAACTGCATTCTATCAGCAGAAACAAACCTTGTCTGCACTGTGATTTCAACAAAAGTGCAGTCAGTTTCTGTTTGCCTGTAAGGAGGACTTTGAGTCATCATAAGTCAGTGGGTAAAAAATTCACTCGTCTAGATCTACTGTCTCGCTAAAGCTTAAAATACACATTATTTGCACGATGTGTTGTCTGTATTCTTTCCTGCAGCCGCGAAGCACAGTTCATGCAGTGCAGACTGGTGCAGACAGTAGTGTGGTTTGAACAGTAGATGGCGCTGCAGCAGCGTTGAAGGCTGTCAGTGAAAGGCTGGTGTGGCATGTGATATGTTCAGAGATATCTGTAAATTAGCGATTTCAATAAACTCAAGCCTAATTTCTCGGAATATGGACACTATTTCCGGCATTAATTGCTAAATATCCGCTTTTAAAACACCTCCATAAGACTCTTTTTGCAAATTCTAAACGTAAGAACGCATTTCATCCGAAATCCTTAATTTTTGTAAGTGCGTGTTGTTGCTTGCATTGGAATGGCTGAGTGTCTGGTCAGATCATGAACGCACCAGAGCCAGACTGTTGTCAAGAGAAACGTTGCTAACATTAACTTACCGCACAGCTAATAGCTTGCAAGTGAATATAAGTTTGGGTATATCTTTATCTCTTCGGCAGGAGGGTAAGATTAACTTCACCTTCTTGTTCATCATCATTAAAAACCATTAAGTACATTAGTGCTTACGACGCAGCCTAATCTAGGTTAACACAGCTAGCTAACAGTTGGGCGAATACAGTGACAACCTGTTGTCTGGACCGGATAACTGTCATCTGAGAGTTTTGAAGCTAGTTAGCTCGTTTAGTTTATTAAAATCAGAGGTAACTAGCTAGCGGTTTGCTAACACGTGGGTATACCGCTTGCTAAAGCGCCACTAAACTCGCCCGTCTTTGTAGCTTAACATAAACTGACTGGTCACGTTTTGTCCGAAGTTAGCATTAGCGCTAATGCTAGCTACCACAATGCTATTGTTTTGGCTGTTGGCTAGCTTTCCCTTTTCAGCTGTTCCTTCATATTATCACGACTCCATCCTTAGTTCGTGTTTTAATGTTGACTTGCGATCAGCTGATCCTCTCCTATGTTAAAAAATATTTTTTTTAAATGCAGAATATTGTCCAAACTACTCTGAACAGTGGCCATTGTCATCATGACACAGACACCAGTGTCTCAGTCTGTTCATAATGGGATCGTGCTGAGTGTCGTTTCGCAGTGGTGGAAAATAAGGAGATACTTTACCTGTGTATTTCCATTTTAAGTTACTTTGTACCTCTACTCCTCTACATATATTTATATATATTCCATTCGACTAAATGACAGTTAGTTTATAGATTTTTTTGTCCTAAAATCATATGATTAGCTTGTTATATATGATGGCTTGTTATATATAAAAGATAGATGACATTTAGAGCTGTGTTAATTGGTCAATTAATCGATTAGTTTGGGGACAGAAAGGTAACTGTTGAGTAGATATTATGGTAATTGTGTAGGACATTTGTCAAGCAAACATGACAAACATTTAATGGTTCCAGGTCCTTTTTCTTTTTAACTTTTATTGTTTTGCAGTATAGTAAATGGAATAATTTTGGATTTTGTACTGTCGCTTGGACAGAACAAGACATCTGGTGATCAACTTGAGCTCTATGAAATTTTTATAGGAAATAGTATTTCTATTTTTTTTCCAAAACTTTTTTTATGTTTAGATCAAATGATTGACAAAAAAAAATAGATTGACTGATGATGTAAATGATAATTAATTGCAGTCCTAATAAGCGTCAATAAAGCTGTAGCTTGACGAGCTACAATGGGAATAAATGCAAATAAAGCCTACTTGAATTTTGAAATTTGATTAATTAAATTACATTTGATGGCATGTCTTTTACTGGAGTTGTTTTAAATTTGTAGTAGTACTTTTATTGTGATCAAATTTTTATATAGTTTCTTTGCAGAGTACCAATAATGAATCATATTTAGCTGCATCTAATCCATATTGTCCATATGTTTACAGATTTTGCAGTTATTGAAACTCCAGAAGGAAATATTAGCCTATTGTCTAACCCTTCCCTCCTTTCCCCACCCTGGCTGGCTTAGGATGACCTGTGATGTTTAAGTCTTATAATGTAAAGAGTCACAAGAGAAGGAGGATAAACAAACTAAAGTACAGGGATACAGCAATAAGTTAGACAAGAAAATGAATAATTACAAAGAAGGACTATCTCAATCAGATATTAATAGCAATAGGACTATCACTAATAAATGTGCTGCTTGTACACAAATTCTGTATATGTATACACGTGACTACACATATCCATATAAAGCACAAACAGATCTATGTATGCACATGTCACTCACCCCCCCACTATATAGAAAAAAAAAACTTTCAGCATAGTGAAAAACAGAATAATGACCACCCTGATTCATATAGATAATTTTGCCTTACCTTCTCCATTGTTAATTACCATGGCCCTGTTTGACCGGGCTAAAAATATTATGTCATGCAGTGGGGTAACACATTGAGTAATACAGAGTGTATGTGGTAGTAGTACTTTTACTAAGCAGTGTCAGTTGGTTTTTGTAATGGCGATCTTGCATAAGTGTTTAACTTATTGGCTTTGATCACACGTGACCTTACACTTTATACTGCCAAGTAGTTTATTGATCCATAGCTTGCCAGAACATTTCTTGCACTCAAGAATAAAAATCAAAGGGGTGCGAGTTACCCCTGCTGTAGGTCCGTTTATCACTGATGCCTACCAGAGTCAAATTTGTCTGCCTGTCTGAGTCAGATTTTTCCACTTAAATTCATCAAGCGCCCACTGTTTTTTCTCTGTCCATGTTGCAGAAGATGCTGGGGTATATCTGGCAGTACGTCTACACGTCCTTCCTGAGATACTGGCTGAAGTGGTTCATCAGACAGGCAACAGGGAAATGTGAGCTGCAGAGAATATGCTCTGGATACAAGCCTGGGGCAACAAGGACAACAAAAGCAGGTGAATTGAATAATCCCAAATCTAGTTTATGTCTTATGCTTAGCATATACATTATTTTCCATTATATTAATCTGCCTCTTGTCTCCTGTTGTAGAATATTCTCTCCGCTCATCAAAGAACAAGGTAAGAAAATGTTAACTCTCAGTCTTTTTAGTAGAAATTGGGTTATAGAGGTGGTTTTGTCTCTGATATCAAGCATTCTGGGCAATTTCCTGCTAGCTTTCAGTATGACTATTTGTACTATTTTATGTTTAAGTAAAAGTTTATTTATGATTATTAGTTGCAGATGCACATAAGTGCTTTACCCTCACAAAATACAAGAAAAACCCAAGCACTCATAGAGGAAAGACACACACAATCAGACATACCATAAATCTTAAAACAGGCCAACACAATACCTACTGTATATACACAGTGTAAATATTGTATGGGCCTTAAAAGTAGGTCACTTAATCAAAATGCAAAGACATGAGTTCTTCAGAAACATCACAAGCTGTTTTTCAGTTTTCACTGAGACTGTTTCATACTCTCCAATGCCATGAAAACAAAACTGTGTTCCCAGACTGCTTGAGTCTGGGCTGTGAGTTGGCAGGCAGTCTTTGTTGGGTAGACTTGAGGCCCTTTCAGAAATATGATATGAACAACCATTTGGGATTTTCAAAACAAACAGTGTGTCGGCAGCCAGTATTAACACACCAGGATTGGGGTAATGTGGTCCCTTACTGTAGATCTACACAGTAATCTCACTGCAGATGTGAGTGTGGTTAATTGATGTTTAAACTACGTAGGCTCACAGAGCAGTGTAGAGGAAACACGCCATGCTAAATGACTGACCTGTTCATTATCTGTCAGGCTGTTATAGGATGTATGAACTCCAATAAAAACGTATCCTGTGAGCGTAATCAGTTCTTATCTTTGAATACACTTGGCAATCTCAGATGAATTGACTCTACATGTCATTTAGAGCAAGGTAAGCATTTTCCGATTCAACAGTCCATTCAGTGTAGGAACAGAAGTGCCTGGTCATCTTTTTCATTGTTTCTCAGGCTGACTTTGAAAGGTTTTTTTCTCTCTGGCTGACAGCACAGATTATTAAGAAGCCACTGTGCCGATTTTCTGTCTGGTTGCTCACTTTATTATTACCCTTCTGCGGCTACCTCCTTCTCTCCTGTGCTTTCCTCCTCTGCAGGTTTTAAGAGGAGCTTTGGAAACCAACAAGGATAATTTGCAGCAATGTGTGGATCAAATTATGAAAGAGAAGAATATCAAACCCCAGAAAGACCCACTGTAAGCTCACGTCTTATCTGTGGTCTTGAGGTTGCTTGTCACCAGCAGTTTCTTTATAAATCATATTAAGTGTAGTTGTAGTGTGATTTTTGAATCAGTGTATTCATTATTTGCTTAATCCCCTTATCTGTTTAGGTTCAAGGAAAGCCTACACATCTGTCTGTTACAGATAACAGGCACCAACAGCCTGTATATTTCTGTGGAAGAACTGAGAAAGGAAGTCTTCAGCTCTGAGAACGAAGAGCACGAGGCCATGCTGTTGAAGGTGTGTGTTTCTGCTTCTCAATCCAGTTGTTTTAGTTAGCTGCACAACAAATATGGCCCCGGTCACACACCGCACTGCCTTGCTTTTTTAATTGAATGCTAATAGTAAAAAAAAAAAAAAATGCTTGTTGCACCTCTTCGTTGTTGCCAGGCAACCACCCCATCACCTCCTTACCCCAACCTTCCTGTGTAATCAATCTACCATTTATCTATTTATTTATGTCATACTAATTAGTAGCTAGTTACTAAAATGTTCAGGCAGAGGGCATCAAAATGTTTATACAAGTCAGTGGCAATTTGAAAAAGTCTTTGGGGACTTTGTCACCCATAAGTGACAGTTGATTTGATTGACAAATAAAGCATTTTCCACCAATTTGACACCATGAACCAGAAGTATTATAGTTTTGTATTTTTCATTTGTATTTGTATTTATTTTGTTTTTAATTTTTGTTTGCAAGTCAGATTAGTTTCACTTTGACTTAGTTTTCAGGGTGGGCCTTCTCATTTTAGTTTAGTTTTCATTGTTTAAAAATGTTTAGTTTTAGTTAAGTTTTTATTGGTCTCAGTATTAGTTTCAGTTTTTTGACAAAGACTAAAACTAAACACATTTCCTGCATAGTTTTGTAAGTACACAATGTTGTTTCAGTTATTTTTTATTTTTATTTCAATTAACTAAAATGTCTTTTCATGCCTAGTTTAGATTTAGTATCTATAATAACCTTGCCATGAACTAATATGCCCTGCTAACATGGACATATTGAAAGTAGTTGAGGCTTTAGAAAGAGAAACACATTTATAAAATGTAATTGAGTTAGACGGCACAACAAAATGGCATGATTTAAATTACAGTATTGAAAGTATTGATTATTAATCTGAAATGTTATGCACATAATCACTGTACCTGTGACTCAGCGTGGTGACCGTTAAAATGTGTAACCCTGGAGTTATTTGTGCTCTCAGCTGTGGGACCTGTTGATGCCAACAGTCAAACTGGAGTCCAGGATAACCAAACAGTGGGGAGACATCGGATTCCAAGGAGATGACCCGAAAACTGACTTCAGAGGAATGGGCCTGCTGGGCCTGATCAACCTTGTGTAAGTCCTTAATAAATAACAATGAGACATTTGTGAACTACCAAACCAAACTTATTTTCTAGCTGTGTGTCAGTAGGAGCCTGAAAGTTCAATCCCAAATTAAAAAGGAAGTACACGCAGTCAGCTGGACTTCATACTTGAGCACAAAACCAAGCAAAACTGCAGCGAAGGTTGTTACATGTACGTTCTTATCACTATGATAGATGTTAAAACTCATTTTGGTGATTTGCACACGTAACCAGTGCCATATTTAATCCCATACACCTGGAAAAAGCTGCATTTGCAAACCCTGTCTCAAAATTCAACTGTGCACATATACAGAGAGGCCTCACAGATCCCTGTCAATTATTTATCTGTGTGGGGTCATGCATGTGTGTTTACGTCTGGCAGTCTGGTAACCTATGTTGTAACATGCTGTGATGAAACACATGAAAGCTGAGGCAGAATATTGAGAGAAAGAAGTATTAGCATCCTCCCGAGTCTTGTTGATAGAAAAACAGACCGTTGAGTTATCAAACCCCTTAGTTGGTATTACAAGAGGCACTTATAGCTACAGTATAACTTTAACAAAACACATGAAGAGTCCATAGGCTGTAACATGTGGAGCAGGGAGACCACTGTGCCCTGTCAGAGTGTATTTTACATACACATAAGCAATAATTTATTTAATCAACAAAATTTATTTAATAAAATGGTTAATAAAATATTCACCATGAGAAACAGAAGCAGGTTGGATTTACTACTCCCCCACCAACTCAGTATTGCACCCTTACAACATTGTCTCACTCAGGATTATTGACTGTATAAAATAATGGATGTAGCTACTGTTACCTCATCCATTGGTTTGTGGACTTGCATTTTGAAGTCTAAAGTTCAGCATTTTAGCGGTCACCATCTTGGTTTTTTAAACCAGAGGTGACTGAATTTGGACGAGCAGGTGGTGCTATGGAGGAGTAAGGGGTTTAGAGCCTGTTTAGACCTGGTATTAACATACGTCTCCCTGATCCTAACACAAGTGGGCAGCCGAGACACATAGCTGTTCACACCTGTGTTTATCACGCGTCTCCAGCTGACCTCTTATGTTCAGATTTTGTTACTGCTGTGCTATTATGTCCTCACCTTTGCTCTGTAGCATGTTAGCTACTTGTGTCAGTACAGCTGGAGACATCACTCTCAGCAGAATTTAACACGTCTCCTTCTATTAGGCAAAATGATGGATGGTCACACAACAATTATAGAGCATTATTGTCACCAAAACACCCATCACATCCTGCACTTATGATGCAGTCCTTGTCAGGGATGCATCAGGACAGCGTTAACATTTACACTACTAAAGATGTAATTGAATGCGTCCCACACCTCAGCAAGTGGTCCGACTGATTGGATGACAGGGCATCTCGGTGGCTGTTTACACCTGTACTGTGCTGTCCATTTGTGACGCATGTTAACAAAAGTTCTAAACAGGCTCGTAGAAGCCGAGGACACCATCGGCAGACAGCCTGTTGCTCAAAGCCGCCCTTAATTAGGTGTTACTTTAAACCTTAATAAAAAGTAAACTGATTAATTATGTAAAAATTCACCCCCTGTATAGTTGTCATGAAGGGGGAAATTGGCTATAGAGACCAAAACCATCATTGTACCAGGCTGTAAACATGTTTCTTTCTGCTGTAAACTTGGGCATTTTAACATCAGTCTCTACAGCCTCAAGTGGCCATTTGAAGAACTGCAGTTTTTTTGGCACTTCATTCAATTTAAGATCAAACAAGTATAAGCAAAGTAGTATAAGCGAAGTATACGACTGTTAAACAGTAAACAAAAATTTCACTGACATGTTTTCATTACAGTTTCTTCAGTGAAAACTACACAGAGGAGGCTCGTCAGGTGTTGTCTCATGCAAACCATCCTAAACTGGGGTAAGAGACATTGATACATGTACAGTTTTAATATCCTCATATTTCCTTTCAGTATTATGGCAAATGTTTGATCTTCCTAAAATCTTTCACCTTCTACGTGCACAGTCGCTTTTGGCCTGCACTTAATGCTAATTTCATATTCCTCATATTTCAGGTATTCATACGCCATTGTTGGGATCAACCTGACAGAGATGGCCTACAGCCTCCTGAAGAGCGGGGCTTTGAAACCCCATTTCTATAACACAGTACAGGGCACACCTGAGCTCCGGCACTTCCATCAGCTATACTGTGAGTGAAAAACATTACATAATTTTATATTCTGAACATCTGCCAGAAAAATCCAAACAATATTTTCTAAGAGAAAGTGAAATTTAGTCGTCTGATTTTATAAAGAATTCTCCTACGTGTGTGTTTCCTCTCTTCTAGGTTATCTGGCGTATGAATTTGATAAATTCTGGGTGGCAGAAGAACCAGAAAGCATCATGCAGTTCAATCAGTACAGAGAGAAATTCCACAACATAGTCAAGACGCATCTACAGGACCCTGACGTAACCCTCACATTGACTGTCCGCTCTAAAAACTAACATTATTCACAAGTGTTCCCTCACCTCTCCACCTCACCCTGACGAAGGCAAGAAGCTTAAGCGGTGCTGAACATTACAGACATAAAAACAGATTGAAGTTGGCTGGTCACTCAAAAATCTGAAAAAAATGAATCCTCTTATATCCAGTTTTTGTGGTTCATTAGTCCTGCTCTGTTCATCCTGTTAAAGTGAGAGTTAAGGGTTTTAAAACGGAGCACAAAGCTAACACCCTATACCTCAAAAATGACCATTCCAGTGTTTAATTAACCTTCGTACTGTAGAGGCGAAATGAGAGCTGCTGCAGAGGGCTGTAGAGATAACGGGTCTGTCTTTCGTGAGGCTTTAAGCACTTTCAGCGAGCAAGCAGCCAAATTGTTGCAGGCAAAAGATTAAACTACCATATGTGTAGCTGTCTTGTTTGTAGTGATGTAAACAAGATGTGTTCTCACAGTTGTTCCGCTCAGGAATTTGATTTTCTATGTCCAGAGACCATGGCTAAATTTGTGCATGTTTTGATGTGTCCCCGTTGATGGCATCTGTATTCTGTAATATACAGTAGGTGGTGTGGAACTCAAAATGGTTGTTTGCTTCTGTTTTCATGAATTTGTACGTCTGAAGACTGCATTTTTATTACCTGTTATTATGCTGTGATCTGCTTTTGAGGAAGGTATGTAATGATTAACACATCTGACTCAGAGTTAATAAATACACATTTTAATGTTTTGAAATGTGTTTCGTGTGGTTGAAGTGATCGCACAGGTTAACAAGCAAGCACCAGTATTATTACTTTTTATTATTGGCACCAGTTATTGAAAGGTGCACAGCTGTAACCTGCCGAAAATGTGCGGACTGTTTCAAACAACATGTTGAATGGGTCCCTTTGTATTTCCTGTCATATTTGCAGTGTATGTGAATGACATCAACTGATGAGGAAGTAAACGTGGACCCAAGCTGTTGCCTGGCAATACAAGTGAAACAGTCCATAATCGGCAGATTTACAGATCTTAAAGTGCAAACTCAACTTCCCAAAGAAGGGCTATCACAACCTGGTGTTGGCAACATTCACTCCCATTAAATTTCAAATAGGTTCATCATGAAAAATGATAAATATCAAGATAGAACTGCATCTTTTTTACACATCAGTTCAACATCGAGTCAAGTAGATGCTGCACTCCACTCTGATATCCCTTTTCAACAAAGGATTTTCCTCTTTGTCAGCACAGGACAAAAAGAACGAAACTAAAATGTGAATTGATGTAATTGTATCAATGTTCCCACCCAGTGTTTTTTCGGATTTTTCAGTCCTGCTTTGAAACGGGCATCTCAGTTTCTGTCCTCAATCCTCTTCTTTGTTATCATCATGGCTCTCTTGATTTGTTCGAATGAGACAAACATAACAACGTTCCACGATCCCAGCCTCAGAAATGAGGGCACAAATCTACAGGAGACAAAGAAAATGAAAGGTTCAACAGGTCTGTAAGTGCAGCATAGCTTACAAACATTTTTTTTAATGACCTTCAACAAAGGCATGGGTTTTATTTCAACATTGGGGGAAGGGGACACATACAAAACAGGTTTGGGGGGGGGTCCTCTACTATGACATTTTGGTCGATTTGTATGCACCAATTTGTGCTTTTTCATCAATTTATGCTGATAATGTCTTAAATTTTGCCAAAATTAAAGTTATCTGCTACTTTCAGGATTTAATGGGGGGTGACAAATGCATGGCGGATGTGTCCCCTGCTTCCCCCTGTCGAAATCTACACCTGCAGCCTCAAGTACCAGTATTCTCTCAACCAATGACAGTGTGCTGGGAGGAGGAGCTCACCCTTTGTAGAAAGCTGTCGGCCCTTCTTTCGTCATCATGGTCCAGGCACAGTTGATAGCGCTCCTGTACTGGCCCGGTGGTGAGTTCATGTATCTCGTTTTCACCACATCTACTGGGGAGGCGATCACTGTGGTGACAAAGCCGGCACCAAACGCAGACACAAAGTGGCAGGGCAGATTGTCTGTGGAGAGGAAGATTGTGAACAAAGTGAAGGGTATGAAGGCCTTTGCTCTGAGCTGAGCAGAACAGAAACTCATGTCAGCAGATTATGTAACGTTCTGAATGAGGCAATATAAATGATTGAGATAAATGTTGTATTAACCACTGTATTTACAGCGCTGTGGGGGGATATTACGCCATGTTCTGTACCAGCTTGTGTGCTGTTATCAGCTGTGGTAGAGTTGAAGGGGCGAGGGGGTGTGTGGATCTCTAACCAATCAGCTATCTCCCTGGGATGGCAGTGTGGGTGTGAGGCACACATTCATGAGCTTTGTCACTCACCTGACATCAGATTGTGTCTGAGGATGGCCTCTTTGATCAGGTCGTACGTCACCAGCTCTGTGCAGTTGACCAATGCATTTCTTGTGATGTTGGGTAATGTGCCTAAAGAGGCCAGAAAAAAGAAACCAATCAGTTAAACATCATCTCTGCGTCGTATTTTCATGGTAGATGAAGCACCAAATTTGTTTTGCTTCCTATGAGCGGCACCTTTCCAGAGTCCACGTAAACCCTCATTCTGGAAGATGTGTTTGTAGGCCTGCATGGTGCCACTGTAGCGACGAGCCACACCATCCAGGTTCATCTGAGCTTGAAATCGAACCTTTACCACATCAGTGGGTTGTGCAAAAGACACTGCCATGGCGCCTGTAGTGCAGCCAGCCAGGATACGGATCAGCACACCAGGGTCTGAAGAGGGATAGACAGGAAAGACCAGTGATGTAACATAAGTCTACTACATACACCTACTCAGTTACTGTAACTCAGTGCAGCTATGTGCCTCTTGGATGGTCCCTTTTCCTTTTCCTGCCCTCAGATCCTCTTCATGTTGCCCTAAACTAGGGATACTCGACTTGCTTTGCTATCAGGGGCACATTTGCAAAATGTCAAGAGCACAGTTAATAAACTAACAATAATTGGTATATAATTATGTTGCATTAGTCTGAATTTAGGGGGATCCACCCCAGGCACTTATTTTAAACAAGCTCTACTTTGATGCTTTTTTATGCACTCTGGCAACTTATTTACAGTAAGTATTTTTAAAAAATTCCAGTGTAGATAAATTCATTTTCATTTTGAATTAAGCTATAGTCTGATGGGCCAACCTAGCTGTAAGTTGAGTATCACTGCCCTAAACTGTTATTACACCTAATATTTAATTTATATTACATGCTGTGTACTTGATTTACTTGTTGTTGAGATTGTATCCCAGTATTAATATTATGCTGCTGTTACATCTGTCTGTATTGTACATACAGAAGTTGTTGCACATCTGTCAGTGCTGGACAACAGGTACCACTACTCTTGCCCTTCCTCAGGTTTCTTGCTTTTCCCCCCAGTTTGATTTGTTGTTGTTGTTTTTTAATGATTTTCTTAATCTTTGAAAATTGGTTTTCCTTATCTACACTGATAGTCTATAGATAGAGGATGTGACCTGTTGTATGCATTGTAAAACCCTCTGAGACAAAGGGGTGATTTTGAGCTTGACAAATAAAACTCAGTGGTGTTACTATTCACCTTTCATGTATGGATTTTGGTTATTGTATAGTCTGATTTGTAAAAGATTCATTTATTTAGAAACATATAATTAAAAGAAACCCCGCAAATAACCACTTACTGTCTTTGCCCCCAGTGTAGAAACTTTTGACATTGTCGTAGAGGCCGATCCTGATGGAGGCGAAGCACACTTGTCTCTGCAGCCCTGCCACCAGCCCGTTGTACAGAGACCGGGGCCCCTCTGTTCGGATCATGGTGCTGATCGTCCCAAACACCCCTCTGTAGCGGATGCCTGCTACTCCTTGTTTCTCTCCCTGAATCTGGAGTCACAGATTTTACTCAAGGTTAAAACCAGCTTCACAGAACAGATGTAGAAAATCTTTAGACTAAATGTTGCAGTGTGTTGCCACAGAAGTGCAATTGCTTTTAGGAGTAATGAAGTGGACAAAGTTTAAAAAGTCAAGCTCAGTCAATAGTGGCCAACATCACACTGTGTTACAAAGATCATTAACACAATGTCAGATGCACTGAAGTTAATGTGAAGACAACATGTTTTGTGATACTGGTGATTAATGAACAAAGATTTTCCTCTTTCGTTGTCAGTATCAGTGAGCGGATACCTGTAATCTGACTTTAGCTGTGTCCAGAGGAAATGTGACAAGGTCGGCTACACAGGCTGCAGCACCGGCACTCGCCATCTTCACCCCGAGTGGAGGGGGAACGTCTGAGGGTTTAAGTCCTACCATGTTTCCTAATTCTGGGGTTACAGGTATGCACAGACACACAGAGACACACAGTCAGAACCAGGAGAAAGCCAGCATATAAACATTAACCTCATGTACTTATTATTACTCTTTTCACTATAAGGTTAGTAAATCTTTTATGATGGTAAAAATATAAAACATACTTACAATGTTTGCCTAAACTGTAACGTTCCTTTTGAGCCTCAGTCGTTTGTTGCCAGGCAGGATTTGATTGGCCAGATTATAATCCATAAAGGGCGCCACTCCGCAGAAAGGAAAGATGCATCTTTAGCTCTGTATTTATATATATGCTGGCTGGGCTTTTTTTTTTACGACATCCACAGAGAGGCGTTACTGTGTACTCCTTGACGCACGGGTCAAAGCAAAGTCCACTGACTGTCAGAAAGTCAATGTTCAATTTACCCCTCAGTGCAGGCACATTTCAGAAAAACAACTCTTTTACTTCCCCCATTGTGTGACTCAAACATTATCTTGTCATCCAAACTGTGCTATATTTCCAAAAATATCTATAAACTATCATTATTTTTTAAATGCTACTTTCTTTCCTTCAAATATAACCAACATTATATTCATTCACATTCAGTATAATAAGTATATTTCCTCTCTGTCCTATATCTGTCACTTAATTTAAAAATAATTTACTTTATGAGACCAACAGTCTGAGCACTTAACAGCAGTCACAATAAAGTACTATCAGAAAACAGCCAATGACAAAGCAGGTGTGTGAAGAACAGAGAAAGTGTTAGAGCTGATTGGCTAAACATCTTCATAGCCTTACATCACATTGTTCTTTCACTTTTGTAGCATTGTTATTGTACCAAACACTTGTTCATATATAAGTTACATTTGATATATGATTCCATAATAACAGATATACATCGCATTTTTAGCAAAAGAGGTGCACTTACTTTTCAAAAAAGCATTGAGGGGGAGTGGTGACGTGAACCAGAGACTGAAGTTCAGTATGGATCAGATAAGAACTTTGCGTCACAGCGTGTTCGGCCTCTCAGCAGTTTGGCAGTGAAGGGGCCTGTTTCCTAATACTCTTTCCTAAATCCAGCCTTGGTAGTTTCTCATGCATTGTGGACCTTATATGGCAAAAATCTGATTTTGGGGAATTTAAACTACTGTAGCTACAACAACTGCAGCCTAACACAACAGTCATGTGATAAATACTCCATGAAAGTTACAATATAATGTTTATTTTTTTGTTCAAACTGTTTAAAGAGGTGTTAGTGGTCATTTTGAAGGCTTTAGTTTGAGGTGCAGTTGATTTGTTTTGTTATATTGAGAGGTGTTTCTAACATTTTGTCCAGTAACTCAGTAAGAGTTAAATCAAGTATTAGAAACACCTTTTAGTTTAATGTAATACAGCTCAACAGCTGCATAAAGAACAATTTTAAAAGTCAAATCTGCCTCTCTAAAACAGCTTAGACAAAAACTGAACATGAGGCTACAACTGTCATGATGGTAGGATTTATTGTAGGCCTGTTGCATTAGACTGCATTCATCTTAGCAAGGTGTACATAATAAACTGGAAACTGAAATTATGATGATCATTTAATTAATTCAAAGCTTCTGTGTTCGACATTCAGAGTATTAATATAGCAGCAAACCACTATTTGCTGTGTGAAGATATAGTGAAGTAATGGCGTCTTGAGCAGAAGATGGAGTCCGACTATCTTTGTGTGTGTCGTAGTCTAAACTACTCGGTTTGTTGTTGAGGTAGCCGGTCTGGCCATGTGTGCATGTGAATCCCTGTGAGTGTGCCCCACTGGTTAGTTTATCGCTGCCGCTCTGCACAGCGCTCAAACGTCAGTTACTGCTGATAACACTTTCCTGACTGACAGTGTTGGAACAGCATTGTTGCAGAAGCATAACTGCCACCCTGCAGTTCCCCCCTGGTTAACACAGTTAGCTCTGTCAGCATGAAGCCAAAAAGTTCCACTTTTTGGATTTTTTGGATATACAGTTATCCAGAATTGACATGTTGTTGGGCCCATAGAGCAAGCACACCAGAGTCTAGCAACTAACTTACGGTTTAGCCCTCTGCTGACTTGAATAGAAATAAAATTATTAGATTTTTTGGGCCCCATGGCATCACGTGATGTACCCCTGAAATTGTGATTCCACGGTTTGGCCACTATCTCGATTGATTTCAAACCCTGGAGCTGTTCCTGCGGCCTCGGGCGCAGCCTCCTCCATGTTAAGAGCTGTGTGCAGGGAATCGCAGCTCCGACTGTGAATCATAGATATGCTCTGAATGTTGCCTACAGCTCTTTGACAAAGCATCATAATGCTAAACACTGGAGAAAATGTTGGTTTTAAGTTTGAGATAGTTGAACAGGATCCAAAGCACAAAATAACTTTCCCCATTAACTTTCTTTATGTCGTCATGTCTTTCTCTCCATTAACGCCATCAGTAACTATTAAAAAGAAGACTGTAATATCCATAGTAGTTAGATATGATTAAACTTCCCTAGAGACTTTTTTCATTTGAGGTTTTAATAATTTCTTAGGATCAACCAGTGAGACGACCCCAGAAGATGTAAAAAATATGTAATCTATCCTGTTTTACAACCATCGTTTTTGATAGATTAATCATTTATAACTTCCATGTGTCCGAGAGGGGAAGCCTCTTTAAAATGTGCTGAAAGTCCTGTTTTAAGTGAGCTCACTTCACTGTGATTGGTTAACCTGAGCCACATCCCTAATCTGTTTGGTCTTCAGACAGTGAGAGAGAAAGGCCCTGTTACCAACTGAGGGTTGATACAGCTGTACTCAAAGACCATGTTTTTCTCTCTCCCTCTGAACTTTGGTGGAGTAGAAATATAATGTGACATGAAAACAAAATACCTAAGTTGAGGGCAGAACAGAACAGAACTTGAGTGAAAGCACTTAGTTACATTCAACCAGTGTGGACAAGATAACCGTGCATGTGCTTTCACAGTGAGAATATTGCTGTATTAATACTCCAGGTTTACCAGATCAGTGGTGAAAGAAATATTCAGATCCTTTTACTAAAGTAAAAGTAATAATACCAGTCAGTGTAGTGTAAAGATACTTTGTTACCCGTAAAAGTCCTGCATGAAGTTTACTTAAATACAGGAGAATGATTACTTAACTTATCAAAAGTAAAAGTACTCATGCAAAAAAATGACCCCTGTGAGTGTTTGGATTTTTGTTACTAATACATTAACATGTAAGCAGCATTTTAATGTTGCAGCTGGTTTAATTTATAACCAGTGGTGGAAGGTAACCAGGTACACTTACTCAAGCACTGTACTTTAACACAATGTTGAGGTAGCTGTGCTCTACTTAATTTCAATTTGCTGCTACTTTATACTTCCACTTAACTGCATCTCCCAGGGAAATATTGTACTTTTTACTTAAGTGCTTTTATTTGTTAACTTTAATTACTTAACGGAGTCAGATTAATAATACAAAATATAATCAACAGATATAATAAAATCTAATGTATTATTATAGGTTAAGATAAGGTAAAACTCTGTTGGTTCACTGGGGTGACATTCACAAGCTACCCAGCAGTATATACAGGAATTACCATTAGCTCCACCAGCTGCAACATTAAAGGAGCAATGTGTACAATTTAGTGGGACCTCGTGCTGAGGTTGCAGATTGCAACCAAATGAATCCCCTCAATTCAGAGAAGCTACATTGGTCTTTACGCAGTGTAAAAACATAAATGGCCCTCACTAGAGCCAATGTTTGTTTGTCTGTCCTGGGCTACTGTAGAAACATAGCAGGACCTACTCCATACATAAATACAAACGGCTCATTCTAAGGTAACGAAAACACGACTATTAGTTTCAGATGATTACACACTAATGAAAACATAGTTATAAATATTCAATTTCTGCCAATAGATCCCCCTTAATCCTACACACTGGACCATTAAAGCAAAGTTCACATTAATACATCAATGATTATGATCTAGTGACATATGTTATTCTGAGATAGGCCATTCTGCTGAGTGCCTTTGTTTACTTTAAAGGTTCAGTGTGTAGGATTTATGGGCATATTTTGTCTAATATTAAATGGAACTTAATATAACTACATTTTCATTAGTTTCTAATCACCTGAAATTAGGAATGGTTGTGTATTTGTTACCTTAAAACAAGACGTTTACATCTACATTCAGAGTAGGTCCTCTTTTATGTCGTCTGCCCTTGTTGATCTACAGGAGCCCAGAACTGACAAACCAAACAGTTCAGACAGGGCCATTTACGTTTTGCATCGGCCACCGTGGTTCTCCTACACGCTTGGCACATGGGAGAAGTTTCAGTTGATTGCAATCTGCAACCTCACGGCTAGTGCCAATAAATCCTACACACTAGACCTTTAAGTATATTTTGATGCCAATTCTTTTGTACTTGTTGTAGCGTAGAAGCTTCTCAAAACACGAAATAAGGTTGGGCGCCAGACAGGAGAATATTTAAAAAAATCAACCTGTCAATATTTTAAATCAATTACCCCGTACATTTGAAAATTAACCCGACAGCTAGCTTCTTAGCTACAAAAAACCCACAACAGTAATACATTAACAAATCAGTGCAATTAGAAAGTTTGTCTTATATTCAATCAACTATTTCTCAAAACATATGAGGTCAATAATCAAA
>JAPZEB010000020.1:3543141-3560034 GCA_029783705.1 Chaetodon striatus
TACCTCTCAGTTACAGCGCTCTGCAGAGACATTTTAGAAAATGCTACTTTAACATTAGTTAAATATCTGTTAAAAACAAAGCAGTAGTTGCTAAACTAAAGGCGAGTTACTTGTACTTTGGGACTAACCATAGACTGGAAGTTGCACCCATAATTATTTCTACAGTTGCCCCCTCAGAAATAACTTGGATATTTTATTTTCTTACTTCCACACTCCATATCGCAGGTTCCTGATCATACAGTATATACACAGATTCCTACTGTACTTCTCTAATCCCAGGACAGCGTGTAGTGTAACAGTGTATCATCATCGGTGCCTCCTAAAAATTTAATTATCCAAACAAAAGCTTTCAGCTCAACAAAGGTGTTTGAGGTAGTTTCTTTGTCTTCTGCATATTCAGCACAGGATACACCTGCTGCCCTGGGCCTTACATGCATAATGTAACCTGTGTACACATTTGTTTCTGTGCCTCTCATCACTGTCAGTGTGCACAATACAGGCTGCGCGCTCTGTCTGCGGTTTCAAGGTTAATACAACCACAATTTCCCCTTCAAATCACATGAGATGCCTATGACCACAAAAAACAGATTTCACTCGTGCAAATATTCCCATGGCAAGTTATATTATGAATAACATCATTACATAAACAGGCCAACTATGACTTAGGGGGAAATCTCTTCGACAAAATAACTGATCATGTGTCATTGTGAGTTTCAGAGTTTTTTTGTTTTCATGTTGTTTTGTTAATTATCTTTTTATTATACAATTTCTCTTTTTATCTGTGACCTCCTGGATGTCTTTTATCTTGAGTTACATGGTTTTGGGTGGTTATAAAACGTTACCATTGATGACCAAATACACTGATCTTACCGATGGACGTTTCTGGAGTGATGTCTTCAAAGAAATACTGAGTGGCCTCAAAGGCAGAGTCAGGCTCTTCCTGTTCATGAGTGACTTCTGGGAAAAAACAATTAAGAAAGATTTACCTTGGCTTTTGAGAACATTCTGTCAACATTTCTTTGCCATTATATAACACCTCTTTTTTAATGTGCAGCTAATAATCCTGCTTCAATGAAAAAAAATATTTTCTGTAGTTTCCAAAAGTCGACTTTCTAAGATTACTGAACTGCACTGATGCACACTCACCAGGTATGACATGCATCTTGTAGAGGAGCTTCAGCTTCTCAGTGAGGTCTCCGTGATAAAGGACACCTAAAACACACCAATAAGTTTCAGATTACAAATACGTCTGACCTACTTCTAGATATGATACATCATCTTACAATGCAACCTTAAATAACAATCGTGACAGCGTCAATTTGTCAGCTGATCAGCTGTGCTACAATCCATTACTTTCAAAGAATATTTACAAGGACACATGCCCAATCATACTGTACTCACCGAGGCCATTTATAAACTCCCGAAAATTGATGAGAGCATCTCCGTTTTGGTCAAGGAGACGGAAGAAGCGCAAAGCCAGGGGGTCTGAGTGGGATCCGTTGGCCCAGGGGAACAGCAGGTTGAACAGGCCTTTGAATTGCTCCACATCGATGCGGTACTGCTCCAGGTAGGGCAGGCTGGGGTCGTGACGCTCTGTGGGGTTGCTGCTGCCGCCCCAGTAGCAGCTGGTCAGGTGCTCGGCCTGAAGAGAGGAGGAGAGGAGTGAGGACTGTGCTATCATATGTAAATCAATCATATCTAAATGTAACCTGTAAAAAACCATGAGCATAAATTTTGAATGGACCAATTTTAAAGATAAATGTCATGAAACAATAAATATAGTGTAGTTTCGTTTTGTCAGGTCTGTGAAACACACTTTGACTGCATGTTTTTAACAATTTCTATAGTGAATTACATAGAGAAATTAAACTATCCCCCATTTTTCTGGGATCCCCTGGCGCCCCCTAAAGGACTCCTGGGGGTCCCTGGACCCCTGGGTGAGAATCACTGTTCTCAAGGAAGATAGCTGGAGTGCTAATGTCAAGATCCACAGGCTGTTATTTACTGTCTCTATAGAGATTAAACGAGGGTTGAATTTCCCGTCTATATCTCACCTTTAGTGTGGCGGCAGAAGGTGCACAAAGTCCCACAACATGAATATGTACGATGTAACTCACCTTGAAGAGAACGTAGAGCTCCTCCAACTCGTCAATACTGAAGGCAGTCTCTGTTACAATAGTCCTGACCTGAATCATAATATAACACAATATAATTACATTAAGTAAAAATAGAACATAGAGAATATTGTTAAGCATAAGAGAGAGCATCTGATAGTGACTTTAATGCAGAACTAAGACTTAAAATTGGCGAATCGAATGATTACTGTTCTGCTGTCTGCACAACAGGGTTGAGCGAGAACATTGTCACAAACACAATTTTAAAAACAGACTACATTCACACACATTTGCCTAATTCCAGTATTTATCAGAGTAAGTCAATGTGTCCTTACCACGTTGCGTTTGGTTGTATCTTCGATGGTTTGGATGACCCTCAGTCTCTGTTTGAAACGCATCTGTTCAATCACATCTGCACGGATTGAACCGAATTTCTGACACAAAAGCAGAGGGACAAAGAGAGAGGAATATAGGTCAGTCCAGCTGTGATACTATGCAAAGTCTGTTATCACAGTGGAAACAACGAGGACAGCTGGAGACAGCTGTGTGATTGTGAGGAGACAGCTGGGCTTTTCAGTGAGATGCATTTAAAGTAAATTAAATTTAGTTCAAATCATATAAACTTAAGACACTGCATTTCTTTGAAAGCTGTAACATTCCAGCTTTCTTGAGAAGGGAGATGAATGACTAAATTCGATTAGGAGGCATTTAATAAATGGCAATTTTGTGCTTTTTCCTCGCATGTCTCAAGACCAAACACAGAGAAGGACACAGGTTTAAAAACACACACACACACACACACACACACACACACACACACACACACATTAGGTTTAATACCTCGTAGGAGCTGCGGACCAGTTTGAAGATGTCGACCTCTGGATGGGGTTCTCCATTATCTGTCAGTAAGGAGTGCAGGTGGGGAATGGGAGGGAGGGTGCTGTCCTTATTGGTCACACTGTCCAAGTATCTACAACACACAAACGATTCAAAATGATCAACACCTCTTTTAACTTCGTCGGATCGAAATATCTCATAAATGTTAGTAGTATGTAGATTTTAGGGTTTCAGGGTAGAGTAATATTTGTGTTTCAACAGTGACTACTGAGACACAGATGAAAGACACCCTAAATATCCAGAATCGTCTGTTTTACCTGCCCAGTACGGTCATGGCCTCGCCGTCATCCTTGCAGCCCAGCAGCTGGTGGATGTTGGCGTGCAGCACGGAGAGCGCCAGCTGAAAGATGACCTTGATGCCGTCGTAGAAGAAGCAGTCCACCACCACCACTGCGCTCTCAAATGGCATGACAGACAGGAAGAGGGTGAGGAACCAGGAGAGCGAGATAGTAGAGATGACACCCAGGTCCTGCATGCAGTCGTACAGCTGAGGAACGTACTCGCGGGCGAGCTCCTCAAACACACCCTGATCGACCAGGGCTCCTGGGAAAGACGTGAAAAGAGCAGGGTGTTAACCAAGTATAACATTTCCAATTTAACACCACAATATTCAGGAGCAGATACTGACCTACGACCCTAGTGTTGTAGTAGTCAGGCAGCATCCTCTCACAGAGCGCCACGAGCAGCCAAAAAGCCTCCTCCTCTTTGGCGTAGAGCAGCAACACAGATGTCACAATATTCATAGCCTTTGGTGTTGAGGGAGAGAAGAATAAAAATTCAAGTGTTGTCGAGGACTGCAGGGTTTCTGTCAGTTTGTGTCAAAATCAAAACAAGGCTGTGTGTACCTGACAGTATCCGATGTTGGGGTTTCTAAACGCGTAGGCTGTGAGGACCCTGCGGAGGGCAGCGATGCCCATCTCATTCTGAAAGGCCGGGTGCTCAGGGAGAGAGCGGTGCAGGTCCCTCTCTATCTCCTCTGTTGCCAGGTTGTATTTGCCCATCGACTTCTCCACCAGGTCTTCGTAGTAGCCGGGGTGGGTGGCCATCTCGTTGATCGCTCCTGTGGAAAACACATGAGATGCAAAACTCCTCTGTCAGATCTCCAAACCCAAACAGGTCATGCCCTCCTTTAATTTGTTTTTATTTCACTCACGCTTTTCCTTTCACATTCTTCTAGTCTTTTTCTTTATTTTCAATTCAGTCTTACAGTTGTCATTAATTCATTCAGTGGAGTTTCTTTTTCATGTTGAACCCTTACTCTTTGTCTTCCTTTGCACAAGTAACAGAACAATAAAACATCATACAATCATGGATAAACAACAGATTGTGCTGGTGAGAATAAAAAACCTCAATTTATAAATATATCTTACCAAAAAAAGCACAGCTGAGTTTAAAATTGATTTTAAATGCTTTTTACGGTCTTCTCAAAAGCTCGCTCACAGTTGCTTGATGATTTTAGCGTCTTCACTTCTGACAATAAATCCATTCAAAGAGTGTCCTCTTACAAGTGGATAGATGACAAGCTTTCATTTAATGCACATAGTGCTGCTCTGGTTAGAAAGCTTAAAGTGAAGATTGGCTTTGATTTTAGAAATAAATCTTGTTTACTTCCAGTGCTAAGAAAAAAACTTGTGGCTACTTTTCTGTCTGTGATTGATTAAGGTGTCATATTATATATACACGCAACCTCTTCCATTTTACGTAGCCTTGATTTAGTATACCATGCATTTCTGCATTTTATTACAAATGTAGACACTTACTCATCACTGCATTCTTTATGATTTGGTGGGCTGGATGTCATTGTCCACTCGCAGACAGTTGCACTGGTATATTTTTTATCTATAAAGCAATATTAGGCACACTTTCGGCCCACCTCTGTATCCCTCTGTGTGCCAGCTCTGGTAGTTACCAGCTACACCCCTCCAGGTGGTTGCTTTTTAATGTACCCCAGGTTTTAACATATCTGGGGAGAACTGCATTCTCCTGCTCTGCACCTTGGACACAGAACATCTTCAGAGCGATCTAAAATTAGAAACACTTATATCCACTGATGAATTTAAGGACATCATAAAGAATGTGGTGACAGAGTCATGTGCTTGTCTTTCTTGAGAGGCCACTATGTTTGAATAGTTTCATGATGCATCATGTTGTATTTGTTGCATTTTAAATGTGTTTTGATTGGCTGCTACCTTAGCTAGGTCCGTCTGTCTTGTATTAGGGATAATCAATATCAATGGGACTTCCTAGTTAAATAAAGGTTAAATAAAATACATTAAAAAAAGAGGAAACAACTGCCGTAACTATCTCTGATTATGTCTAAATGCGGCCAGCAAAGTAGATGCGGTTTTTTTTGGGGGTTTTTTTTTTACAGTTTGGAAAACTGCCTAACCCATCATGGTAAACACCAAACCTTGAACTGATCTCTATCTGAGTTTCAGTCATGTTACATCATTTCATTATGTATTCCAGCTACTTATCAATGTGCACATCACACTCTTATACCCTGCATACTGTCTGCAGCCTGACAGCTACAAGGAGAAAGAGTCGACTCCTCTGGCTCCCTCAAAAGTTGCTTTGCAGTCCTTGATGTCACATCAAGGTTGTCTTGATTTGTGTCTTTGTATTAAACAGAGCATCTTCTGCTTTAATGAAAGCACTGAAACTATGAGGTTTGAATTTTTAAATAACATAAATGTTGTAAATGTTACAAAATGCAAACTAGCTGAGGGTAAATGTTACATAAACATGCCCCATAGCACAAATGGTACTGGTGTTGTAGACCTGTTTGCTGGTTGTCTGTACTTCAGTTATGCGAATAACTTTGCAGTAAAACCTGGAGGAACTTTTTCCCATGAGTCCTTGCTCCAGTTTTTTTCTCCGCACAGTTCTCCACATAGTAAATGTGCTTTTTTAAGGCTCACCAAACTGGTTTTTACACCCTCTGTTCCAAATCAAGACAGGAATTAGGTCAACACCTGAAAGTTCTAAATAAACACGGTAAATATTTTTCTTGCAAAGGTTTGGCGCAGGGAAAACTCATCTCAGAAGGTGCAGGTAAAGGTTACTAAAGGTGAAAACAATGCAGCCATGACGACAGCATGGTGAGCCATAAGTGGGTCACTGGGGATCGAGGGAGGAGCTGTTTGTAACCTGCTCTGCTCAGGTGAGGATGAGTACAAGCTGCGGCATGACTGAGTGTACACAGGACAGACTGGAGCTGGTGCATACTTGAATATGGAGCGTGTTTTTAAAGTATGACAGTCACAAGCTTCTGGTCTCTCTGTACAGTCTGCAGGCAATGGAAAGTTGTCTAACAGCTAATGACTATTGGCTAGGTTTAAATTTTACTCATAGAAAATAATATGTAAGCTGGTTCACACAAATTCAACTACGATTTTGTTTTACTTCATGCAAATCTACAAACCCAATTTACTCCTGATATTAAAAAGTATTTCCTGTCATGTCGGCTGCTTTTCTCTATTTACACTAGAGGCATTATTGTGCACATGAAAAAGTGCCCTGCTATGAACACCTGAATATTTAATTCAGCTAATTTAAAGTGCTTCTAGTCAAAATATATGAATGATCTAAACACATTTTTAGTCGGAGCTCTAATTGGTTTCTAAAGTAACTTTGCACATATACATGCTGTATATTATAACAGTTTTGCAGTTCAGTATAAAAACAGAATTGCAAATATACTGCTGCATGTTTATCTTTGGGTTTCTTGTTCTCTTCTTTTAGCTCCCTAACCGCTGTAGTTCTTAACCTGGGGGTCAGGCTTCTCCCCAAGGAGACCCTAAAATATCTGCGGCTTCCCCAGATGATGGAAACTATTTCCGTTACAGAGAATATTTTTCCTCTCCATTTTTTTTTTGCTTTTTTCTTCTGAAATACTGTAAACTTTACCTCTTTAGGGGTCTAAAAATCTTTCAAAATAAAAGCTTTTGATTATGTTTAGATCATGCCTAAGGCACTACATAGGCTAGAGCTGGCACTAAATGTTTGCAAATCAATTTCAGTCTTAAGTAATCTGAACGGTCATGAACACTTTGTCATAAAGTAAACTAATCATTAGTAGTCATTAGTAAACTAATCTTATCCCATGTGTTTGTACATGCTGCAACAGAGGAAGAGGTTCTGCTGTAGTGGTACTATTTGTGTCTCACAATGGCTACTGAAACTTTCATCTTGGTCTCACACTGGATGAACAACACTTGTGTAAAGAATGTGTCATGTGGTGTTTTGATCAAGCGTGAGCATGTAGTATGCAGGGTGTGGTCTCCTCAGGTGTATGACTGAATCATTCACAGCTCTGTATGCACAGTGTGTCACAGATGTGTCTGTGTTCACAGTATGTTCAGGACTCCCTGTACGTTGGCTCACCAGAGAAGAGCAGCCATAGGTCTCCTCTCATGCTCTCAGGAATCCCCTTAAGGACCAGCTCCTTCGTCTTTTCCGTGCGGTACATGCACACTCCCTGTCCGTACTCTGCAAAGTGGTTCTTCCACGCCTGCTCTTTCAGGAACTCCTTCGCCTGAGCAAAGAGGGAAAACACTGAGATGCAGTACCTCGAGTACAATCATCGTAACCTTTTTTCCATTCAGAGTTCTGCTTCAACTACTCCACAGCAGCCGTTAGATTGATTTCTTACACGCTCCACATAGCATGAATACTGTAATATTCTATAACGCAAGGTCACAGTCCCGTTGCAGTCTGGCTTTATTTATACAGTCTTATACAAGAAAAATAATCTTGCTAAGTTGCTGTTAGCCTTAATCCTCCATGCAGCTTAATATCCATGCAGCGTAATGATGTGAAAATGGCAATTATGGAAAGGCAAGTAAATGTACAACGTTCAAATAAATTTGAATCCTGATCCACAAAGAGTTTTACATGGGGGCTAAATGAATCAGAGTATTATTGAATAAAGTGTTACTACGTGCCACACTGTGCTTGACAAGATGAAATGCTTTCAATTGTACTCAACAGAAGTTCATATAACTCACCAGTTTGGGATTGAACTCCTCAGGTGAGCGGCGGCGGTACATGGTCATCAGGGCTTGTGTGGCTGTGGGCACGCTGCTGTCGTTCAGGTTGAACGTACGCTCGCTTTCTGAGCCCAGACTGTGCTGTGGGCTGCTGGAGAGTAGGGATCCATGCTGGGAGTAAACCTGGGGGGCACACATCAAAGTCAAGCTTTGGTGCTTTTAAACGGACACAGTCACCACCACTGTTCATACGCATTCACTTATTTTATAGATCTTGTGTTTATTCAAAGAAACTATTTTTTACCTCGTCGTCTGAGCTGTTCAGGCTGCCCGTAAGCTCTCTCTCTAGGTAGATCTTGGAGGTGGTCTGCTGCAGGAAGTCAGAAATCCTCTGGACCAGGAAGTCTCGGTCCTTTAGGTTGGCAAACAGGAAAGTCATACGGTTCTTGGTGCTGATGGAGAGCGGGCTGGGGAGCACGTTGGAGCTGTCTGCCTTCTCCACAATGGTTACCTGGAAAGATGACAGTGAGGATTCACAATTTCATTCAACCAAGTAACGAATGCCGAGCAGCCATATCCTTAAAATGTGTCAGAAATGGATATTCTGACGTAAGACCACACCAACCAGCTTTGATTTCCATGAAAAGCAATTTAATATATAATGGAGTACACAGAATAATTTTACTTGGATCATAGACACTTCAATCTTCAAAGACACGTGTTTTATTTTGTATCATCACTGAAGCACTTTGTAATCCTGTTTGGTGCTAAGTCATTATTATCATTATAAGGATTAATGCCATTCAGTAAACAACTAAATAGAAACTAGCAAGTTATGACTTTGTGTACTGTAACTCACAGTGACAACCCCTCCTACCAGACAACATTACGTTTTAGTTTACTACAACCACTGTTGATGACTGCTGTTTCGATTGAGATTCTAAAACTTCTTCTTTTCCAGCGCTTGTATCTCTCATTAGTAAAGTCGACCATCTTGCAAGTTGTTTCAAAAACAGAGGAAGACATTTGGACAGAACAACTTGCCTCTCGTAGCGGGATGATGAGGCTGCACAGCGTCTCTTCCTTACTGGTGAAGCAGATGTAGTTGGTGGAAACAAACATCTGCCCCAGGATGTGCATCTTGTTAAAGGGGGTCCAGAGGGTGCAGTCGGTGTGTCCGTCCAGTTTTTCATCTTTGGGAAGACGAAAGAGCGCCCGGTAACGCTCACTCTTAGCTCTCGCATCCAAGTCTCTAAAGGATTGCATATGCAGAGTCATATTAGATGTCGGATTCTTCTAAGTATATGATGTACGTTAATAGCTTGGTGTGACATAATCATAGCGCTTATGAGGTAAAAAGGTGATGCACCACAAAAACCACACAGTGCTTGTGGTATATTGTAAAGGGTAGCCTATTACTTTGAACTAGAGTCAGTCTGTTACATCAACAATAACAGTCAAGTGGACGGTTTATTTCTTGTTCTTGAATTTGAACACAGACAATGAAGTATCTGTGTACAAACAGTAAAGTATTATACAACAGAAACCATCATACAGCCCCAAACTGCAGTGAAAACAAATCATGCTTACAATAAATGTGTTGCCAAAGCAAAAATAAGATCTTAAGGACATTCTTAAGGGCTTGCGGAGATCTACTAGAGTTCAAAAGCACAATACTCTTCTGTGTCCTAACATGTGAGTCATGCTTTTAAAACCAAAACTTGCAAAATTATTTTTTTCATCCTCTTTCATCAAGTGTCTGGATAACCAGCTGCTCCACCAACCCAAACACATTAATGATCAATCGACGGCGAATGCCTAATGCCTACACAGCATTTATTATTTATGTGCATAAATATTCTCACTCCACATCAGCTCAGGCTCACCTCTTTAGTGCTGACACCTTCTTGGGTGACTTCTTCTTAAGCTTGGGAAGCGAGCGGTCCTGTTCAAAGCCTTTGTTGTCCAGGAGCTGACGCATGGCGATGTTGGCCAGCTGCTCCGCCAACTTGAAGGTCTCGTTGATGTTGAGGAAGACGGAGAAGACGTGCTCGTTGATGCGGGTGCTCACCTTGATCGCATCAGGCAGCAGGAGTGTGGCGCTCTTCTCCAGCTGGGTGATATCTGCCCAACGCACGACTAGTTTGGCTGACAATCACAAAAACACATTAAAAGGAGAGACGTCAGTATATATTGAAAATATAAGACAAACCAACGGACAAAGGTAGCCCTCGGGATATGGTTTAAGACTTGGAAAAGGAGAAACATGCAAGAATTATAAACTGATACAGAGTTTGATATGTGGTAATTGCACTACAAGTTTGTTTGTTTTACTTACTGCTCGTCTGTTTTTTATCTATTTGTGTCCTGTGTTGAGTGGACTGAAGACAAATTTTCAACCTGGTGGACTGTAAAGATGCTGTCTATTCTACTCTAAAATAAATATAGCCTTGAAAAATAATATTCCAGACAGCTCCAGGTCAGAGATTCCTCTAATTAAAATAAATCTTAAAAAATGGAGGACAGTTGATTTAGGGGGTCTTCACATCAGTGACCCAGGGCTGGATCTGAGTACACTTGACCCCAAAAGTCCAGTTTGTTTTATTAGTGAACATTGAGTACCGTACTTAAGCACTGTGCACTGATCTGTGCCCGACCCCACTTCAAAAGGTTGTCTCAAGTACGGTTAATGTGTTGCCCAGTACGGTACGCATTAGGTGTGAACACCTAACAAAAATGGACTTCAATTCACAAGGAGTATTTAACCCGTTATGAAACAGTCTCAATTTAATACGAACGCCTCTCCATCAGACAGCAGCACAGCCCACAATGGACTGAATCACATCCAGCTTTGCTGCAGCCTTCGACCTGCAGCCAGAGCTCCAGCAGGAGACCGAAAGCTCCACGTCTGACAGCAGTGGCTACTACTCAAGTCAGGAGCTCCGCCTCGCTGCTCCGCCAGTCCCCACTGATGACAGCCCCCGGGGCAGCAGTGTCCAACTATGGTGCCCTTTTCCACATTGTAGCACAACAAAAATGTCACATGGATGATGACGCAAGTGCACTTGGGTACAGAACAACATTACTGATGTGAAATCTGAGTGGCATAGGAGTGGAGAGGGGGGAGGCATTTTTACTCGAATCAGTCATACCTAATATGATAATGCCCTTGGATATTCACAGAAAACAACAAACTCCAAATCAAAATTATTTAAAAGTCCACATAACAAAAGGGGAGAGCGAATCAGGCAAGGAGATAGCTCAGGAAGACTGGAACGATATTTGGGTTAGTCAGACACGGACCACTTATATTTTGTGACTCCAAAGTTAATATGCATTATACAAAAAGGTTCTCAGGGACAAAACCAATGCATTGTAGAAGAAATCATGTTGGCAAGGTTGCTACAAAGATCGTTTATGCCTGGGCAGAATCCCAGATGAGCCAACACAGGATGAAAAGCTTTTTAAAATGCTTTTGGCTGCTAGTAAAAAAAAAAAAAAAAACAACACACATGGAAATGGCTGCAAGCAAAACCAAGGACGACTGGATAATCTGATCTTTACCTTAAGAATATAATATGAGCAATATGTGAAATACTGGAAATAAATGAATCATATATACTGTGCCTCTGAAGTGTAGCCCAGGATGTATGTCATTAATTGATAGCGATTGACTGTGTGTGTGTGAGAATATGAAAGAGTCCATATCCAACCTTCTTTTCCTAGTAGGTAGGAGTAGAAGCAGAGGTGGTTGATGCTGAGGTAAAGCCATCCCTGTCGCGGCACCTTGCCCTTCCAGTAGCTGCAGGAGTAATAGTTGACCAGCTTCTCCTCCTCCGGCATCCCAAACAGCTTACGAAACTTGGCGCTGGCCTCCTTGAACTTATCTGTGTCGTCGTCCTCTTTGACGTCGTGGTTCTTGTTGTACTCCGCAATGATGCCCTGAGGCGAGATGGAAAGAGACAGAATGAGGTAATGAGCTGCGACATGAAAAATTTGGGACTGTAATTTGAGGAGCAGCAGCTGTCAATGTGATCGATGTTTTAAATTTAAAGTTGTTATATGTATCGAGCACAGGCTCACTTCAGTTTTGAGTACTACACAGGCGCCATCTTTCCAGCAGTAAACTTGTGAAACTCTTCTCAGGAGCAGATGAAAATTTTGTGGCCTGGTCTACACTTCCTTTCTCTGATTGTCTTCAATCAACAAAGACTGCACCATCATCTCATGAACGCTAGCTGGAGGATGTTATTGCACACCTTAACCTCAAGCAGCTGAATCAAACCACTGAAACCAGAAAGTTTTAAACATCTGGCAATCTTTTCTGCTCCATTTTAAAATTTTGACAGGTCCTTAATAATGTGTATAATGTCACAGAGCTTTTTCCCCCTCTCTTTTCTGTTTTTTATTTTTTCTTTAAAATTCCATAAAAACATAATTGAATAAATTTCTCATTGTAAAATATACATTTTTATTTTTCTGTTACAGTATGAGCTTTGTAGTTATAAATAATGTTGTCACATAAAGTATTCTGATGTCAAACTTTTCTGGTCAGTGATTTTTTAGTTACTGTTACTAACTCAAAACTATTTAAAGGCAGTGAGCTGGTCTGGCCACACGTGTATGTTAATGCAAGTGTGTAACACAATGGCTCACCACTGCTACTTTGCACTGTGCTCATACGGCATCATCTCAAAAGTGTAGCACCCGCGCTCTGGTTTCCCCATGGTTAATGCTGTTAGCTCTGTCAGCACTGTTACCGTTGTTTTGCAGTATTTATGGAGTTAGCACCGTTGGCTGCTAGATGCTAACCCAGCCACTTCAATTGTTTTTTAATTTATATAATTAATTTCCTCTATTCTGTTGATGTGCGAATTCAACATGTCCTTGAGTTTAAAAAAAGTGTTTCATCTATGTTAGTGTATCATGGTTTACTTCCTTTAGTGAGCATCACTGCTCTGCTCTTAATCATGCAGATCATGATCACCTGAGTGGTGGACATGTTTGTGTCTATATACAGTATGTACAGTACTTAATCTGCTCTGTGGAAGTTAATAGACAATGCCAAAGTTCCTCTGTTAAATGAAATGTACTGTGGAGCTATCAGTTTATTTTTGGATCCGCCATCTGTAAATGATCTACACTCTGAATGTCTGTGACCAACAAATAAAACAAAAGCCTGTGGTTTCCATCTATAATCAAAGAGAATAACCTCACTATTTCACACAGGACATCTTTGCATTTAAAATCCAAACATCAAACTACATTTCTGATGTAACAGAGGGAACAGTTACCTGAACTTTTCCTTTAACAAAGGTGGTAATGTCATTCTCATTCTCAAAGATGGAGAGAGTCTGCAGCAGGTTATGTTCCAGCCACTCCCAGTGCTCCGTGATCTCTTTGCGCGAGGTTCCTGCAGAGTAGTGAGGAGGGAAAGTCAGAGCACTCAGTTGCTGGGCTCACAGAAGCAGCATGACGGTGTAATATTTCAGAAATAACTGGCAGTATAGTCGTGATCTAGGGGGGCATTACTGGTGTATTCTTAAACAGTGAGTTGGGAGATCCTCTTTAACTGCAGGATGTGCAACTGCTGGCGAACGCATCAGTGCAAGCCAAATGAAATGCATATCTTCCTCGTCTAAACAGCAACACGATAATGACCATTTTGTTACTGTTATCAGTGATCAGTGAGGTCAAAGCTGATTTTTTTGGCTGCAGAAGACAGATCGCAGTAATGGCTGCCACTGTGGACCATTATCCTTCAGCACTGCTGCAAACAGCCCTTCAGTGAGTGCACATTCACTGAATTAGCCACGTCTGCCAGACTGCTCCACTCTCCAATCTCTGGGCTGAGGAATTAAGGACTGGGAGGGGAGGAGAGGGGAGGGAGGGGAGGAGAGGGGAGGGAGGGGAGGTGGGGAGCAATTGCCATTTCAGAGCCAGGCTAGTTTTCTGTAGGCCTCCATTTCAGAGAGATAGGGAACACAAATAGTATTCATTTCATGTACACATTTAAAGGGAAACAGCTGAACTAAAGGCATGGCGGCACTAAAAAAAAAATCATCTTTGCCAGTGTTTTAAAGTGTTTGACACAACATATAAGTACAGCCGCTTGATCCTAACATCATAATCTTATCAAGCAGCATCCTGATTCATCTTTATGTGTTCCCAAAATTTGTGGGTAGCATTTCTGAACTCCCACATATATGCAAATAAAGCACCAGGAGAATCACTGGTTCAAGCATCTCAAATGTGATTATTTTCTGGTTTTCTCTGTCCTTACTGATTTTAGACTAATACCATACAGGTTTCAGGCTAACAAGCAACTTTGGCTTCAGGAAACTGCACTATTCTTACATTTGCAGACGAAACAGAAGAAAATAATCAATAGCAAAATAACTGATAATAATAATAACTGTTAGTTGCAGCCCTGGATTTATGTTGGACGTGTAAAATCTTGTCCATAAAGCTCGGATGATTTCATATTCAATGACAGACTAAAAATGATTAAACAAAAGATTGCTGCTTCTAATCAGTCTGGAGTGTGGCTGCTACTTAGCATGATTTACTGCCACAGACGGTCTCTCGCTGGAGATAACAAGTAAAGCTCTGCATACATAGAATATGAAGACTGCATTATTGTGAGACACCAGCTGATGACATGATAATCATAATGAAACTCCATCAAGTGATTAGCCAAAAAAACACAACATCCACTCATATTTGAGCATCGATTCCTGCACCCAATCCTGTAATCCTGCCCTTTAAAACCACCGGGGCATGATGTAATGCTTGGCATTCAGCAGCTAACATGGGAAAAGGCAGGATGTTTGAGCATGATGTGCTGTGTGATGGCTGGGGGAGGGATGTGCAGGGGGTAAAAACCCAGAGGTGTCTGTGCTGGAGTAACACATACAAAGCACCTGAAATGTTTTCTATCAACAAACTAAATTCTCAAAGTCGACTTGAGGTTAGATTAAGTACATGCATTTAGAGCCAAGAGCTAAAGTGCACATACCATGAGCAATGATCCAGTAAACTAAAGAGTCAGGGGTCTGGTACAGGATCCTATACGGGGCCATCCGGGCGCTGGAGTCCAAGACGACATCCAGGGTACCGACCAGCAAACCTGCAAGAGTCCAAAATACTGTTATTAAAGACTGAAAAACAAACACTTCAGATTTCTTCACAGAGGCTAAATAAAGCACCTCTTGTGCTCGACCAAAAACAATGAAAAACCTCACACTCTAAAATTAACCAGTGATGCAGGTTAACCTATAAACCCTAAGAGACATGTAACAACCATAAATGACCATGTGAGGTGCCGAACAAATAAAGTGCATTATTACTTTTAAATCATTTTGTCACACTTGAGCAGAGGGGAAACCCATGAGATGTTGTGGTCTAACATTTGAGTGTGAAAACATCCTGTATCTTGAATGTCTCTGCCCTACATTTAATGCATTTGTTTCCTTGTCAGACTTGTTAGAGCCGTGACCTGATTGACTGTGGGACATGATAACTCACACTGATTGTGTTATTTGAAGTCAGGTGATAAAGGAAGGCAGATAATGAGTAATGTGAAACTAATTGAAAGGATGAGATGCTGATAAAAGATAAAAGTCACCTGAGAAATGAGATGAGGAGGATGAATGGGCTCATGATTTGAAATAATGAAGAGCTGTGATGCATCTAAAGGTTTAACAAGTGTCAGAGTTTCTCCGTGTACGGAAAATTGCTCTCAGCAAGGAAAACATGAGGCGTGTCCTGAATCTATACTGCATACTGATTTCACACAGGTTTTCTGTGTATAGTGTGTTCACACTGGAAAATGACTGAATGACTGATGCGCTCTAAACACTAAACATGCTTGATTTCACAATTCAGCGCACAAAGGAATTAGAGGAGCTTCTCACAGCTGGAAAAAAAAAATTAATTAACTGTGAGTGGTGGCGAAACCGCTTCAGAAAGATCTTGGAAAACAAAAGTAATCAGTGTTAGGAAAATCAGTTTGATCTCTACCTGTGAGGTTTAACTTGAAGGGACGTTCAACGAGGTAGATTGATGGACATCTAACGTTGCACGTATTGCATAATTTCCCGTTGTTTTAAAACATTTTAAGGGATTCAGGTGATTTTTAAACCAGCTTTGTATCATTACAATGTGCATAATGTGTGTAAATGAAGTATGGTCAACTTCCCTCCATCTTACTGACACCCAGATCTCCCTGCTCAACTGCAGATCGCACTTCCACATTCTTGTATGCCCGCCATCACTGACACAAGGAGTATAGAAGTGGACTGAGAGAGCCCCTCTCTCCCTCTCAGTTCAATTTTTCAATTAAATTCAACAGGCTTTATCTGCATTAACTTGCACATAGTAGGACCCTCCTTACTGTTCCTACAGCCCCCCTCATTACAAAAGGAAACCCGGCATTTTCCATCAGAGCCCCGCAGCTGTGGAACTCCTCGCCTCAGGAGCATAGGTTAGCGAACTCAGTGTCTTCGTTTAAAACACTCCTGAAAACATACTTTTACAGGAAGGTTTTATTTTTTACAGTAAATCTGTTGTGTGTCTAGTTTTTATCCTTCTTTTATCAATTTTAATCATTTATTTATTCTTATTACACTCTGATTTATCTGGACTTAGCCTTTGTTCAATGTTTTTATTGCTGTTTTTATCGTGATGGTGTATACTATTTTAATTGTCTCATAAAGCACTTTGTAACTGTGTTTTGAAAAGTGCCATACAAAAAAGTTTATTTTTATGGTCATTATTATTATTTAGCATGTGTTGCCAAAGCACACCCTCTCTCTCAAGCTCACACTAAACTCCGATCAAACTGTAAAACTAGGCAGTGCTTTAATGTTTCCAGAAACATATTTCAGGTT
>JAPZEB010000020.1:3565835-3579812 GCA_029783705.1 Chaetodon striatus
CACTAAAGTGTCCGTAGGTGTGAATGTGAGCGTGAATGGTTGTCTGTCTCTATGTGTCAGCCCTGTGATCGCGTGGCACCCTGCCTCTCGCCCAGTGTCAGCTGGGATAGGCTCCAGCCCCCTGCGACCCCTAACAGGATAAGCGGTTATGGAAAATGAATGAAAGAATAAGAATCCGGTGTTAACTGCTCACTCCTGTTCGCAATATTTGTAAGAGATGCTTTTTCACTCTTCCATCAATTTTACTCCAAACTGTATTTTTAATGCATCTTTTAAACGTTCCCTGTGACGTTTTCCAGTAAACAAACTAAGTTACAGTATGGTCAAATTTTTCTGGTCCAACAGATGTTTTGATGTATTTCCTATCTCATAAAACATCTGCAAAGATGACATTTTAAGTGTTTGAAATCTGATTGTTTACATTCATGTTTGCTAGCTCTCAGTCTTCTTCCTCTCTTTCTTTGCTGGTGCACTGCTGCATTTATTGGTGCATTACCGCCACCACTGATCAGCATAATAGCATAAAAATGTGTATCACGTCACCTGAACACAAGAATAAACTAAACTGGAAACTTCATGTAAGAAAGTTGCTCCAAATCTCTAAACGGTGCACCATTAAATCTCAACTGAGAATACAATAGTTTACTATTTAAGGGTTCGAAATGATCCTCAGAGATGAAGCTTTCTGAGGTTTATTCATATAAATGAAATAAACTAGAATAAACATAAAATTCATCGGAGTTTGACACATTTGGAGACCAAGAATTTTTAGAGGGTTCTCTGTTTCACTTGTCAGACTCGGAGGTTTTTTGGTGGAACTTGGATGAACACCCAGACACTAATTAATTTTTGTCATTTCTCCATGTTTAAACCCCAAAGGACCCTTCACCCTTAGGCCTTGTTTATACCCGCACAAGACGTTGTGGTGCAGGGCTCCACAGATGGCGGGCAAGCTGCAAGCAAGCACGAAGTGTTCTCCGCAATGTCGTGAGGTGTACAAACAAAATATTCTGTGAAGACGGAAGAAGTCAACTGAGTGTTACCGGCAAATCGGCACAGAGCAAACCTGCCGAGGAGGAATTGTAATACAAAAAAACAACTTTCGCAGACACGCATTATCACCTTTAAACAATCCCTGTAAGGAAATTACTCAAATATTTACAACAGCAGATGTATAATAATGAAACAAAGGTTAGAAGGTTGAATACCCTGTAAACAATTTGATTCAGCTGGCAAAATATTTACTCAAATGTAGATTTTTAACATCAAATGTTTTTAAAGCATTTAAGAACAAATTTAACATCTTTCTAAAATTCTGAGACGTATTAAATTAACTTATTATTTTACTTCTTAATTTATTTATTTGCTTTTGTGACAGTCATGTTTGAAAGGCCCCGTACATGCAGCAGGCGCCTAGTTACAAAAATTCAGAGGTTTGTGAGCAAGCACCCGGACAACTTGTGGATTCTTCACGCTTCACACTAGTGGCTCCCAACTGGTCCAGCCATGGGGTCCAGATTTCTCCTCAGTCATTAGTTTGAGGTCCACACAGTTAAATACATTTAGCGTCATGTTTGGACATGTCATCTAGCTAGTTTGCTGTCAAGTCGCAGTCTGTTAGTCACTCACTGTACAGTATTAAACGGCACTGCACTCAAAAATAAAATCTGTTTTTCACAAACTTGACACATTCATGACTGACTTGTGGTCTGGTCAGAAAGGACCCACAGCCCACTTTCGGACCGCGACCCACCAGTTGGGAACTGCTGCTTTACACAAAATATGTGATGACATAATTTTTTGCTTGTGGACCCTCATGCCAGGGACACTACAGCGTGCATAAACCTCGCTCACCCCAATTAATTATTTCTCAGCTTTCCTCTGGAGGAACAGCATAAATTCTGCATCTGTCCATCTCTGCTCGTGCAGCTTCTGTACTGATGTTTCACTATGATAAATCAATTATGTCTGAAAATCAGAGAGTGGCGGCTTGCTGGAGCAGAGCAAACACACATTTGCCTTTTTTCATCAAAGCTCACCAGCCCTCTGCCGCTCCGACATCTGAGCTTGAGCCTGGTTAAATTGAACATGCAGATTTGTGCCTGGCTCTGTGAAATGCCGTATCCTGGTGCAGCTGATTGGTTGCCCCTCTCCCTGGAAGAAGAGCTTGTGGGCAGTGCCAGTGTCACTGGGCGCCAAGTGCCAACTGGCACAGAGTACAAGTCAGCAAGCTCAGCATTTACATAACAATGACATCATCCCCCAGCACCACTTAGCACACTTTGTGTTGCCAAAGCAAGAACTCACATGGGACTGAGAAAAAGGAGGCTGGAGGTTTCATTCTGTATTAATAATATCAAAGAGGGTCATGTCAGAAATATTATACTCTAAATGTGTAACCTGTGTATGTACAGCCTGACACCTGACACATTCAGAGCATTAACATAGCAGCAGACCACAATTTGCTATGTAAAGGTATAGTAAAGGGACCTCCATGTTGAGAGCTGTGTGCAGACAACCCCAGCTCAGACTCTGAATCATAGATATGGACTGAATGTCACAGCTTCTTTAAGTCTTTATTAGTCAGACTAGGGTCGGTAAATATGAGAATATATACCCTGAGGCGAGCACTGTTATATCCCTTTCATATTTCTAGCAGTATTTGGCCTCCACTGGTGTGTAGTAATACAAGACTTTAGCTTCAGTGTGATGATATGACGCAATTTGTAATGTATTTTATTAAATTAATTAGCCACAAACAGATATTACTCTCCGTTTATCTTATTCATAAAAGGTTCTGTAGTTTCCATCCACAGGGTCAGGACTTCCACATGGTGTCGTAAAGATAATCTAAGTTATCGCGAGATAAATACAGGTGTGAGAAATAAGAAAATAAATTCTGATACACAAAATGATATCTGTTTTGCCATTTTTTGCCAGTATTTGCTCCATGATTTAACTGCTCTCTACTCTTATTTGTACATCCTATTATCGGGTCACAAGCAAAGAAGGCTAGGATGCACAGCAGCATATCGCAATATATCAATATCAGTACATAAAATTAGAAGACCGGTACAATAAAAGTTTTTTCCCCCCATATCGCCCACAGCTGAGTCAGACTGGTCCTCAGTGGCAGAGATTTGACTTTTATCATAGTTACTGGTGTTGGAGCTCAATGAGCTGTGACACTGACTGACAACGAGTGAGAACTTCTCAGCAGGGAACAGAAACTGAGCTTATCAACACTGATCAGTCACAGAGGCATTGGTTTCACTTCAGTTTTGACTCAAAAACACTTTGAAATCATCCTGATTTATATTGTCATGAACACATGAATGGCTGCACCTAAAACTGGATTATCAACTGGGCAAGGGGGTGTGACTAAGTGGGACCACCAGGGGCCCCAAAAAGCGGCACTGTGTGGAAGTTGGTTTGTGATAGTTTGAATATTGTGAATTTTGGTATGCAGCATCACCTGCCATGATCTTGAAGACCACGTGTCAAAACACAGCATCAAGACATCCATTTTTTAAACCAGTGGTTCCCTGGTTCAGCCACGGGGTCCAGATTTCTCCTTAGTCATTAGTTCAAGGTCCACACAGTTGAATATATTCAGCATCATACTGGCATGTGGCCATGTCGTCGGGCTACTTTGCTGTCTCTGTCAAGTAGCTGCTGTTTGTCACTCACTCTACAGCAGGACACGACACTACAAAATAAAAGCTCATTGCTAAAAAATTCACTGTACTTACCACTGAAACGTCTTTTTTACAAACTTGACATGTTTGCAAGTCACATGTGGTCCATGCAGAATGAAGCTGCGACCCATCTTTGGACCGCGACCCACCAGTTAGGCACCACTGATTTTAACTGATCCAACTTCATTTTTGTTTAAACAAACTACCACACAGCCAGTAAGAGGCGCACCTATACTTTATAAAAATGAAGCATACACATGTTGGGAGGAATCGGGACGGAGGGAGGGAGGGGGTCCTATAGGGGCCCTGCAGCTATATGCTGTATGAATCTATCTCGAAGATGTTAAACAACCTCTCATCCGTTAAACTTGAGGAAGTGCCACACTCTGTTATAAACTCCAGCCAGCTGAATTCAGGTCAAGGAATGAACCACATTTTAACATTCAAACAGAAAACAGGACAGCAGTCTGTTAAAATGTGAACCTCAACCTGTCCCTCCTCCTGCTCCCCCTACTCTTCCTCATGCTCCTGCTGCTGCTTGACCCATTTTGGGTAGAATAAGCAAGAGAGCAGGAGGAGGAGGAGGAGTGAGAGAAGGAAGAAGGGGAATGATTCAGCATGAACAAGCAAACACACCATGTCTCAAATAGATGCAGTGTTGTTGCTGAGACTCCACAGCCATTAGCAGCTGCTCAAGGACGGCTACTAGAACTACTATTGTTTGTACTGTTGTAATGGTTGAAATCTAATTTCTCCTGCAGGCAGGAACAGCCTGTCTTCTTTACAAGATAGTAAACTGTAATGTGACCTAATTTCTGGAGCAATTATGTGATAGGATAGCAGATGTGCTGGACTTTGTCCCCTGGTGTCTTGGTCAAAGGTTTATCCTTCATTAAAGCAGGCTGACAGGAGTGTGAATAAATCAATTAGTGGAGGAAACACGAGCACTTAACTCTTGACATGCAGGTGAAAGGCCACCTGTGACAGCTGATCATGTGATCCTCCTCACATTATGCTGTCCGTGTGTTTCCTTATGTCCAACATCAACACAGAGTCCACCTGACATCTTCCTGTCACTCAATCAGCTGCCATCATCTGTAATATCTGATTTTAGATAACAGATTTGTTTTTGCTATTGATCCATGATAATAATAGGACTCACCCGCCAGACCTCCGCCTCCATCCCCGTGGCCCTTCCGTTTCTGAAGGATGAAATATGGATTTGCTCTCTCGGTGATCCATAGTGCGCCCGCCAGTAACACATCTTCGGGACTGACCCACATAATTCTCCTGGTTTTTAAGGGGACATTGAACAAAGAGGACTGCCTGCTGCTCCGTGTGATTGTGTCCAGCAGCGATGATTAAATTATTAAACACAGATGTAGGCCTGATCTCCTCCTCGACCCTTCCAATGTATCTCTACTACTCAATGTCCGAGCGAAAGTAAGACGCGCATGCAAAGTGTTGCTATAATTAAACCAAGCCAGGCACGGATCGGATCGGATCGGCCTGCAGTGTGGAAGTCCAACACCAAATTTCGTGCACACAAACCTCCTCTTGCAGCACCGGCCTCTTGTGTGCAGCACAGGCTCGTAAATAAATGAATTTCTTGGAGGTTTCGCGGGCAGCTTGGCTCGGTTTGCTGCCGCACAGCAGCGCAGTGCTGGATCAGTCTTTGTTGTCCATGCTCCGAGGCAGGTGCGATCCCGTCAGCGCCGATGTTTGCGTCGTTTAGCGGAGAAAACCTCGTTGCAACTGATCTAAATAAACTGTAAACAGTCTCTAGGCTTTCCCAGCTGCGATGCCAGTCCGTGTGCTGAAGCAGAAACACGACACTTGAACTGTAAACCCGACCGTAACGCAGAACTCTTCTCCTCCTCCTCCTTCTCTGCTGTAGCGCAGCCGCTACCGCACGCAAAATAAAGCAGCGCGTCACGGACTGGCCATTACGCGACGTCAGCGTGCAGGAGGTGGAGGCACGTGATGAAATAATGAATGTATTGATGAGTTTAAAAAAAACTGTGTGAAAACTACTACACGATCTTTCGTCTTTACAGTCTGTGCTCAAAACATCAATAAACTCAGGTTATCCACATTTTTATTCTCACAATAACTTTGACTTTTGTTCCTGATTAAGTTGCAACCTCCCACAATATAATCAATTTATTTTTGTTCACAGACATGAGAGGTTTGTTTACCTATTGCTGAGCAGTAGTCAAAGGTCTGCCTACTGTTTCCAGAGATAATGTCACTCACCTCATGGAGCTGTGGGCTACCGTAAGTCTGTAAACATGACTGCTGGGAACTTGTGACAAGTGAATCATGAACATTTCCTCTGCTTTCTTTCCAGTAAGTCCTTTGAATAACCCCCAGGGCCAGATTTACCTGGCTAACCTGATATCCTACCACCCCCCTGATACACACATTTCCCAACACATTTTAACCAGAGTCACAGAAACTACAATCTCTATGCTGCATCACTAACCTGCCCTAAACCTGCTTTATATATCAGTTTGTTATTTTCAGGAAATAGAGCCCAAGTTTGTTTAAAGCCCACTGACAGTTCAACAATGATTGCTTATGCTGAGCAGCCAAATACTGTTCAAACTCACATATGTACTTATACTTTGTTAGTGGTGTAGTGGAGGGTATACGCAGTTGCATGGGGTATACCAGTACCTCTATGGCCGGATTATGGGAAAATGGGTTCCTGGGCTTAGATATGCAAAAGGCCTCACTGCCTCTCCCACACAGAAGCAATACACACAGACTTTGTGGTGGCTTTGCCTCTCCTTTTGACTCTCTCTGGTAATTCTGTGTCTCCTTGTGGTAGTTTTGCTACTCTTTCTAGACGTTTGTGTCTGTTTCAGGTCATTTATTGCCTTTTTTGGTTGTTTTGCCCCCCTTCTTAGTCCCATTGTTTCTCTTTGTCACTCCTTTGCATCTTTTGGTGGTCTTTTTGAGTCTCTTCCAGGTCGGTAACAAGGAGTTTAAAAAAGTAGAAGTCATGGCACCATATTGCCTCAGGTCACTGGGGTCCAACACATGCAGTAAAATCTGGTCTGCACTTTCCAAAAGGCTCAATAGCTGGCGTGCTATCATAGAGCATTGGATTGATTGATTAATTTCACTGTGGCATCTGCAGTCTGAAATATATTTAGGAAGATATAGGTGAGAATTACAGTTCTGCAATAATTGAAGAGGGCATTATGGTGGTGCAGTGGTTAACATTGTCGCCTCTCAGCAAGACTCACCGTAGGTGTGAATGTGAGTGTGAATGGTTGTCTGTCTCTATGTGTCAGCCCTGTGATAGTCTGGTTACCTGTCCAGGGTGTACCTTGCCTCTCACCCAGTGTCAGCTGGGATAGGCTACAGCCCCCCCATGACTCCCAACACGATAAGTGGTTATGGAAAATGAATGAATTACTGAAAAGATCCTTAATAAAACACCAAACACAGATGCTTCCTGTATGAAAATGTTCTATTGTATATCGGCTGCCATCCACTGGAGTGTATCCAAAAAGTTCTGTCAGGCCGAATGCACCTAAAGGAGCTAAAAATAGTGCACCCAGAAGAGCACCTGAGTGAACAGCGTCCCTTTATTTCTGTCATCGTCTGCTGTAACTCTTCAACATCGCAGCTCCAGTTACATTGCAGATATCTCATACCCTGTGGCTCCCATGGGGTCAAAGAGCGTGTCCCAGCCTCTTTTGATTAGCCTTGGTCAGTACATGTTAATGTGCAGGTGAAGGCCTTTGGGTACCCCTGACACTTTGGGCCCCTGGGTCTGTGCCCGGTACGACTGTATTCCTGCCTGTCTACCTTGTAGTGCGCCCACCTCTTCAACTTCCACTACACCACTGTTGTTTGTTTGTAATTGTAGTGGCAATCCCAAACTTTCTAAAAACACAGGTCCTACAGATTTAGTAAGAATGCTGGGGCCATTTTAGGGATCTTATTATTTTAGTTAGAATTTGTACTTAATTTGTGCACATTACCAAACTAAGTTATTGCCACAGAGACACATTGTGGCCTTTGGGGACCCTGGGGGCACTTTGTTCACTCCAAACAACACCACTGGCCTATAATTTAATAAGGATGTTAGCAAAATTCATAAGTAGGCCTATAAATATTCATTATACACTAGAAAAGTGATAACATGAGAGATCAGGAGCAACGTATGACACAGAAATACCACAAAACACTGTGAGAGTATGACCCAGCTGTGAAGTGAGTTTTGCTGGGTTTCCTGCACTTTGTAGCATTTCAAAAAAACAGGATGCAGGAGGAGGGGGAGTAGCGTTTCATTCGCAGGTTGACTCAGCTCAACCGAAACGTGGCCTCAGGTTGTTGTTTACAAACTTTCCCCCATCGGTAAACCGCACAGAGTCAACAGACTGCAGCAGAGTTGCAGGGGCTGACTCTAACAAACCACTTGGTTGCTGCATGTACAGGGAGAGAAACGAATGGTGAACCTTTACAGTACCTCCACTAACTCCAGTGTGGTTTCCTCTATGGGTTTGTTCATGAGCACATAGTGTTGGTGGGTGGGTGGGGGGTGATGTGACATTAATATTAACACTTCATGACCTTTAATAAGTGGATCTATGAATGTAAGCCTGTACTATTAGTCAACACACACTGGAGAGTGAGATGAAAAACACCGGTCAGTCTTTGTGGTTTACTTACAAAAACAGCTTTAGTTATTTTATAACAACTGTTAGAAACATACAAACAAAAACCATAGTGTCTAAGAGAATACATAATGGTCAGTAGGATAAATACCATTAAGAATTACATAGTAGGACAGGGTTTTCTTCTGTCATCTGGGAGAGAAGATTCATGTTGTCATTCTCCAGCCTGTGAAATGATCACGACTAACATGTTTTGTTCATAACAAGGTTGATAACATTCCCTCTCAGCGTCCCTGCTCTCTGGAAAACGATTAACAACATCATGTCTCGGACAATTTGTTCCACTTTTTAGTTCCTGAATCACATCCCCCTTCTTTACATGCATTATTTCACTTCTTGCTTTGAAATGAGGGAAGGGGAAGTTTGCGTGTTTGCGTTTTGGTCTTTTCATGGACTCGGTTTGAGTTGTAGGGAAAAAACCAAGACAGTTACTTTTAAAACCAAAACACGCTGGTTTATTTTTCTGCCCTCCACATGACAAACGGGCTTAATATCAACAGACACAAACGTGAAGAAGGACGTATAAAAGCAAAGGTTTAACTGAGCTGTTATAATATCTAAAGAGCAGAGTAACAATGTGCACTAGCAGGATGGATACAAAACATCACAGTTAATAACAAACATCAGTGTTTACATCCAAATCAACAATTCACAACTATCAGTTTGATGGGATTCTTGAGTGACTACATATTTTTAAAAAAAAAAAAAGGATCTGGATGTCAGATATAATGTTGTCACAGGTAAGATACACCGTAGGCTGGGCAGTATACTGATATTATATCAATATCAGGACATGAGACTAGATATCATCTTTGATTTTGGATATCTTTTCCTGGTTTTAAAGGAAGTTACCAGACTGTTCTAGCTGTATTATTTGACTTTATCAGAGGTGGGATAAAATCATTGTTTTCATAAGTAAGTCTCAAGTCTTTCTACTCAAGTCCCAAGTCTAACAAGCTCCAAGTCAAGTTTCAAGTGCTAAACATTGGGTTTCGAGTCCTATACAAGTCATAATGCACTCTTTACTAAAGATAATGCCATTTTGACAAATGAGCAATAATACACAACATTTTCAAAAATCACTGCATTATAATATCTGTTCTTATTTGTTATAACAAGTTTGTTGGAAGTTGTTGCATCTCCAAGACACACACATCCAAGCATTCAATGGAGTGGGTGCTGGACCAAAGAAATATCTAGCAAAGTAAAAACAAATAAGTCCGCACACCTGACAGAAGTCTGAGGAAGAGCAGTGTGACTCGAAATATCATTCTGCATTAAAATCCTTCTTAACAGGAGCTACATGGTGTGCAGACTTGTTTATTACTTTGCCAGTTGTTGCATCTCCATCTATCATTTGTGACCTGCACAACTTGCATACTGCAATTAGTTTTTGTTTGACATTAAGTTGTTTTTGTACACAAATGAAATTATTTTGGTATTTTTCTTCCAACTTTTTCTCATTGACGTAACATTAGTTCCTCATGGTTCTCTCCTGCAACTCGATTGGATGAGGTCACACTGGTTCAAAGCGGAAATGGAGGATTAAGGGTCGACTTGCTGGGATGACAGGAATGAGTAGCTTCAGTATTAGTTGATCAAGAAAATCAGTTGATCTGTGGCGTACTTTTCAAATAGCATACTTTTCCATCTTTGAGCTTGGGGGAGGTATCGAGTATTTAAGTCAAGAGGCTCAAGTCCAAGTCAAGTCACAAGTCATAGGTGTTGCAAGTACTTCTGTGTTTTTGTCAAGTTGAATCTAAAGTCAGCAAATTTTTTATTCAAGTCATGTGACTCAGCTCCACACCCCGGGCCTTTACCCTCTTAGTCATTAATTCCACATTACTGATGATTTATCAAACATCTCATCGTGTCAATATTTTGTAAAAGCACCAATAGTCAACCCTACAATACTGTTATCAAAGTATTTGGTCAAAAATATTGTAATATCTGATTTTCTCCATATCGCCCAGCCTTGGATAAATGCTTCAATTTTCCACACATTGTGTTGAAATATAACTCACTGAACTGCTTCTGTCATGTGCCAACATCAGAGTAAAACTGAAAGAGCTCAAAGAGCTGCCCTAGAGCATGCTTAGATAAAACTAAAGTAATTTCCCAACTCATTTCCAACTCATTTCCATACTATCAAAAGAAAGTATTACTGTTTAGCGTCCTCCCTTTCAAAGGGACTTCTGGCCCGTTAAGTTTCATCCACAGTTCAGTGGAAATGACCTCTGGGGCATCATGGGAAAGCTCTTACATTTTATCAGATATTCCCCGACCAGAAGGGATTCTTTGCAAGAATTTCCGTTTTCTTTTCGCCATGCTGGGTATGACTGTGTGCTCTGTGTTCTCACAAACTCCCCGCTCACACACATACTGTACATTATCATGGGTACTGCAGTGCCCCCCTTTGGCTGAAAACCAAACTTCAGATTTTCATAATAAAAACGTAACAGTAATGTTCGAAGTCTGTCCAACAGAGGGAGACATACTCTTCACTATCACTGTCCTTCCTCACAGGACAAAGGTATGTGAACACTCAAATATAACACCCATGTGATTGTTGGACAAGTTATTCCAAAACCAGGGGTATTGATATGCTGCTACAGCGGCCTCCGCTCCTCTGGCAAACTCTCCACAACATTTTGGATCCTGTCTGGCAGCAGGGAATTGCACTGAGCTATTTCAAGCAGCTCTGTTAGTTTATTTGATTTCACTGTCGCTCATGGTTTGGGCTTTGCACACTCCCCTCCCAACGACTTCAAAGGCAGCTCCCTTGTAGGTTGCAACACACTGGCCGTCCGTGCGTAGGTCTGGCTGAATCTGCTCCCACGCCTTCTTTTTGGGGTTCAGCTCTTCGTCTGGTTCACCTGCAGTCAGGAAATGAGGTTGATGCATTAGAGGAACCTCCTTTGTTCTATAATCATCCATCTGAAATGCGTGATTTACAAGTCCAGGGCTGACTTTGCACTCATCCTACAACTGACTAAGAACAGCAAAACTATGGGCAGTAATACGCTGCCTTAAATCTCCTGGGAAGGCTTTCCATAAGAATATAAACACTGGCTGCAGGGATTTGTTCCCATTCAGCCACAACAGATCAGAGAGGTTTGGCAATGAATCCTGGCTCGCAGTCAGCGCTCCAAATCCTCCCAAAAGGGGTTAAAGAGAACCATTTTTTATGCTCCTCGCTTTGTACACGTGTTCAAACAGGAGAGGGCTTTTTTCAAAGTTTCAAAGTATCACTATTGTAGTTTCTTTTCAGCAAGACAGTTCAACAACGTTCATTCCCTAAGACAGAAATTTTGTGGAAAAAATCTTTTAGCAGGGTCAAAACAGTGACAACCATTCACTCACTGATATTACAATCTTCCAGTGTTGGTTGTTAATAGTTTTATGCTAATAATTAAATGTAGTTTTATAAACTAGGTTCCGCAACAAAAGACCACCCATGCTTCAGACACATCCCATTTCCCGTTACTGCCTTTGGCCAACACATCCATCATCGCACTAGACCGCTACCAAGAAACCCAGCCTTCATCCCTCAACCCTCAAAATTCCATCCCGTCATTCCTCACTCTTCATCCCTTGATCCTCCTCTTGCCATCCCTAACCTTTCATCCATTTGTCCCTCAATCCTCATCCCCTCATCCCCTCGGCCCTCTTCACTTCATTCATCACTCTTCATCCCTTGACTCTCATCCTGTCATCCCTAACGTTTCATCCATTCGTCCCTCAACCCTCATCCCCCAACCCTTCGACCCTCATCTATTCATCCCTCACCCTTCACCTCCTCATTCCTCCATCTTCATCCTTACATCCCACCCTTCATCCCTTTGTCCTTCATCGCCAACCCTCATCCCTTCATCTAACATCCTATCATCCCTACATCCTTATCCTTTCATTCTCTAATCCCCAGATCCTCACTCCTTCACACTTTCCTCCGAACCCACAATCAATCATATGCAATAAACCATTACAAATCTTTATCTTCTTGGTGTGGTCTTTGTTAGTGAATCTGTTTGTGAGGGACAGTAGTTGGGTGTTCGTACCTGGGAAGCCCTGGACAGTAACTCTGTCCCCAGGTGCTGCTCCACTTGGAGGTTCAAGAATTTCAACCCTGTCTGGTGAGCTGGCGCACAGGATCATAGCCTGGGACAGCACTCCTCTTGTTTTGGCTGGTTTCAGGTTACACAGCAGGACTGCCATGCGGTTCTGCATCTGCATGAGGGACAAAAGTAAAAATACATTTATACAGCCCATACGCATTTGACGACAGAAAACAGGAAGAGACCAGAGACAGCTGCCAAAAGCTGATAAGAAGAGAAGTCAAGCATTTCATGACATGATGTCTGATCTATAACACAGGGCTCAATACTCATTTCTAACAGAGGTTGCTTTTGAGTGCCAACACTGAAAATAAGGGCGCTACTTTTAGTTACCTTATATTTTGAGTAGTTAAGATACTATGCAGTTACACGTCAGCTTAATTATTAAAATGTGACATTAAAGAATGTTTAAAAGTTTTATTACAATAACTCAAAAAATCTTTGTAGTTTGCGTTTTATCTCAAACTTCATGTTTCTCTGTCAGCTGAATCTCCTCAAGGCTTCACCACTGCAGTGTTGGCCAGTCATCTTTGTCTCAACTGCAGCTGGTGCAGAGAGCTGCAGCGAGACTCCTCACTGGTGCCAGAAGAAGAGACAGCATTACACCAGTGCTAGCATCCCTGCACTGGCTACCTATCAAATACAGGATTGATTTTAAGGGTCTTTTATTTGTTTTTACAGCCACACATGGGCTGGCACCCCAGTACACTGCTGAACTTCTCTGCCCCTACTCAAACTCCCGACCTCTTAGATCCTCAGAATAATGTCTTTTAACTGTCCCACAATCGAGGCTGGTGGGTAAGGGAGATCGTGCCTTTGAGGTAGCTGCTCCAAAGCTCTGGAATAACCTTCTGCTCCCCCTCTATTGACACACATAAGACAAATCTTAAAATGTACGTTTTCAATGGCCTTTGGTTGTTTGTGGTTTTAATATTTTAATGTAATTGTTCTTACCAGTGTTATTATGTTTTATATTTGTGTACATGTTACATTGCTACATATTTGTGTGTCATTCTTTTAATTTGTGCAGCACTTTGGTCAACTGCGGTTGTTTTTAAATGTGCTGTATCAATAAACTTGATTTGATTTGATTTATTTGCATTCATTTGTGATGTTGTGATGTTGACAGGTTGGTCAAACTTTTCACCCTACAGTCAAACAACTAAATTTGTTTTGCCATTGTCTCTATGCCCTTTCGCACATGAGTAAATGGACCAATGTATTTGCAGCGTTGTCCGGTTCAGGTTCTGATATTAACAGCGATATTTAGATATCACTAATGCGACAAATGTATTTATTTTGGGGTGCATGCTTTGCTGGTTGCTGTCCTTGTTTTTATATGTTAAAAAGTAGTTGCCACTGATGGCGACCAAAGGCCAAGTATTGGTTGCCAATTGATGAAAATGGTCGCCAATGGGAGCCTGGCACCAGTTACTGTCGCCACCTGCAATAATAATGCCAGTTATTGAG